>JAQKPX010102093.1:0-14738 GCA_030068255.1 Clarias angolensis | reverse complement strand
ACGACTCTATGCAGCTAGCAGACGGTTGGTTTAGCCTGTCTGTCTGCTCCCTGGCCTGGGCTCTGGTTTGTCACCGATTAACTAGACCTCTTCTGAGACTATGAGCTATACTACATTAAATGAGAGCAGCACCTTCCCAAGTGTGACGGACACCGTCCTGCCCTCAAAGGTCTTCCAATTGTCTGTGAAGCCAACATTATTTTCGAAGCACCACCTGGCGTGTACTGTAATGGAATGTTGTGTGTTGTAATGGAATGTTATGTGGTGTAATGGAATGTCATTTGTTGTAATGGAATTTCATGTGATGGAATGGAATGTTGTGCTGTGATGGAACGTCATGTGTTGTAATAGAACGCCATGTCCTGAATGTCATGTGCTCTAATAGAACATTATGTGCTGTAATAGAAAGTCATGTGGAGTAATGGAATGTCATTTGTTGTAATGGAACCTTATGCACTGTAATAGAACGTCATGTGATATAAGCAGCACACCAGTTTGTTTGTTTTTTCCTATCCTATCTTACATTTACTTTTATTAGCACAGGTGTAGGGAGTGTTCCAAATCACTTAAGGCCCTGTGTGTCGTCTTCTGGCAGATAACGTTGGGTGCTAACAGACATTGCTGTGATTAGCCGCGAGCAGTGAGTGTCATCTGACAGGCGATGCTAATGGAGCATGAAGAAAGGGTTTGAATGAGATGACACGACTCGGGTCTCCGTCTAACATCGCGACAGTCCCGAGGCCGACTTCACTGGCAGGACTCCATATTTCTGCATTCAGAGGCTCAATTAGCAAACATCTGACTGACAGTATCATCAATGAGTTTGCCCGCGGCAAGATGGCAGAGATTAAAGACATCACACTGGCGAGATTAAAAGAGAAGGAAGGTCTGTTCCGCTTTAACATTTCTGTCACGCAGTAAAGCTTTACATCGCTCTGAGAATGGAGCTGCATCAGACAGAAGTTTTGATTGTACTTGCACAAGGTCAGGACCCGCTGAGGTCTGGTCACGAAGGTGCAATTTCAAGCCTTCACCTTCCATCAAAACCACCACTGAGAGAGACAAAGTCCTGAAAGACTTTCAGAGTTCTGTAGTGTGCCTGAATGATCGTTTTCTATACACGTCTACGTTGACATGATAAAATTAGACACAGCCGTTACTATTATTAACAGTTTTTACTACACTTTAGATGTTTCTTTCCTGAACAATCAGGCTATACATCATTTTGCACAGAGAACGAATTACTGTTAAATGACTCAAATCACTAAGAATCTCTGAAATGCCTCCTGAGCTCCATCAGAAAACTCCAAATCAGGCCCCATTGTGCTTTCTGTGTCCTCCCTATAAAAAAATAAAAAAAATCAGCAGTGTTCCTTGGCTGGATAAGAGATTCACAGAGCTACAACGGATTAAAGCGAGGTTTGTTTCAGATGCAGATTGTTGTGATTATATAGAAGATAATGTAATGAGACGACTTTGTAAAAGTTTATCCAGAAGTTCCTCATGAATACACAATCTCAGGAGAGCTAACGTCTCGTGTTGATGGCCTCGTGCTCATGGATACGGCTAATGAATACAGAGGCAACAAATCATGACCTTTATTATATAGTCCTCAGAGAACCTTTGCAAAACATTCATACACTCATCTACGCTAGTTAATAGCTGGTTCTGACCTTCTGGTTTACTAGTTTGATTGTTTTGTTTATGTCAAAATGTGTATATAAAACATATATATATATATAAAACTGTACACACACTCATTCCCAACACCACTTGCACATTACAGGAACTCGGCTGGGAGTTCGACTGTCCTGACATCGCTCCAAGACATTTCCACAAGGAGTTCCTGGCAGGCCAGAATTTCAGAGGTGAATCAGGCAGTCCGATGGCAAACTTTCTACCTTGATGGTGTCCAAGCGTTAGTGAGACACTGGGATCAGAGCTTTAGTGTAGCAGGAGATTATATAGAGAAATAAAGGCAGTTTTTACTCTCATAACTGTCTTCTGTTATTCTGTACAATCTAAAGTCTCGTTTTGACTTTTGTACTAATTATACTAGATATTTTGACGTTCTTTTACTGAGAGACTTAGACACGTTCTTTTAGTTTATATGATTAGAAATATAAATACTTTCAGAGCTGAGATCTCATACATAATCCAATGTTTATCAAATTCCCTCCAAAACAGCATCTGTGTAGAACAGGCTAAAATTCTGTACAGTCATTAACTCGAGCTCTGGGTTCAAAGCCTGGGGCTAAGAGACAGCACAGCTACTTTCAATTAAATTCAATTTGATTTGAGGAGGTAAAGTCCGGGGTTAAAATGTGGATCTACGGCTCGTGCCGCTATCACGAGGGAATGAAAAAGGATTGCCGCTGACATCTGATTCATCATCTCGCCATCAGGGCTCGATGGAACGCTGGCAGAAAATCAAAAGGACTTGTTAGGATTCCTCACGGCCTGAGATTGCGACGCAGTGACTCTGGACTCGAGGTAAACGAATGAAAGAGAGAGAGCGAGAGAGAGAGAGAGAAATGGAGCTGACGGAGGGAGGCATGTCCGGCTTGATGCACGACGGCCCCAGAGAGCGAGCCCAGCACTTTTAAATCGATGCAGGTCAGGGGTATGAAGAAACGTCCGAGTGAATCCTGTCGCTAAAATGGAGCTGTGTCTTCATGTGTCTGAGCACTCTACATGATTGAAGAAGAAAAGAAAAACAGTGGATGGATAAATAAAACGCAAACACTTGTGTTTATTTTTTTACTTCTTTTAAAATTTTATTATAGCAATGCTGAGGCAGAGATTAAGAGGAAATACACAACCGTGACGTGTGACTAATAACACCAACAATTCATACAGTACACCTCACTAGCTCGCTGATTCATTAAATTCGCCGACATATTTATGTTTATATATTTGTCTATCTATTAGGACTATGAATTGGATTAATTTTTAACTAACTGCCCCCTGAATTAATTACCCGTCACACTCCCATGTTCCCATGTTCCCACTATTAATATCCAAGAACACAGTGGGAACAGGACCGATATAGAAAGATTTACGTTTTATACCACGCAAGTTAGCTAACAAGCCTAGCCGTTCAGCACAACTAGCTAGCTTTATCAGTTACTAAGCCAAAAAAACACGTTACAAGAAATATTTTGCTTTATACCAAAGTCAACTATTCGCCTTGAACCTCCACGGTCTGTGTTCGATTCCCATCTCAGGTCTGTGTGCGTGGAGTTAGCATGTTCTTGGTGTGTTTCCTCCAGGTACTCCGGTTTCCTCCCACAGTCCAAAGACATGCATATCAGGTTAATTGACGATCCCAAATTGCCCGTAGTGTACGAATGAGCATGTATGTGTATGTGTGTGTATGTGTGTGTGTGTGTGTGTGCCCTGAGATGGCTTGGCACCATGTCCAGTGTGTACCCCACCTCGTGCCCTAAGTCTCCTGGAAGATGTTCCAGGACCCCCGCGACCCTGTACACAGGATAAAGCGGTACAGACGATGAGTAAATGTGATGAGTGAAATATTAGTATAGCTGACTGGATAGAAAAATAACATTACACAACATACTGTAGCTAGAAGATGTAAAGGTGTTCCAATTCCCCTCTGAAAATAATAAAACGCATGATCATTGTCACCGTCACAAGTCATTTTACAGTAAGTGATCACGGTGTTAACAAAAGTAATCCTATGAAAGGGTTTTTTATTATTATTCACTGTTTTCTGCGCTGCTTTTAAACAACAAAATGGCGCCTTCGCTCACATGAGATTCGAAATGAGATTTGAGTGATTCTTTCAGTCCAAAGTGGCCAAAGTACAGAGCAAAGAAAACATGTTTACATGATGAAAGCTACGCCTCAATAAGTAATGGCAGGAAATGTCTACCTCCGTTTTATCTTTTTTAAAAATGAAAAGAAAACAAGCAAAAAGAGCAAATGTGTTTCTCCTACTCAAGAAAAAAACACAGCTAATTAATTTGTCTAAAAAGCCACCATCTGCAACAAACCTGCAGGCGAGAGGAGCAGCTGCTAAACACTGAAAGCAAAATGCATGAATACATAACCAAATAATGAAAGAAATGAAATAAATATCATTTTTTGAGTGCCGGAAGGAAACGGAGTTTGTTTGGGGTTTATTTTAAGCTCGCGCTGCAGCAGAACATTTGGCTTTTTTTTCCCAGATACAATTCAGATCCTTTGTTTGCACACTTTCTATACTCTTTCTCCCTGTTTTATGTTTGTAAATAGTGGTTACAGATTAGCTCAGAATCGTATCATGATTCAGTTTCATCAGTCTAACGACCCAGATAAAACACACACCGGCCATGTAGTAACACTACCTAAAGGAAAACCAGTACAGTACAGTAAGTCGCCTACATACTGTATGAACGAGTTCCGTTCTGAGAGCTTGTTCGTAAGTCCAATTTGTTTGTAAGTCCAAAGAACATTGTCTAGGTACTGAGATACTAACACAATTAGCTATACATAGTACTGTATATTACCGTCCAGTGTTCTTTAGATTCATGCCAATGTTTGAACAAATCATGTTATAAGAGCGAGTAACGTCTGCCATTTTTTAATCATGGCGCTTCTTAGCAGTACCAGCTTCATCGCCGCTGCTTTCACGCTTGCTTCCGGACATCCTAAGCTTGTACTGTATTTGCAGAGGATGCACGTTGCACACACATGACGTTGTACGCCGGACATGTGATCTAACTTCTGCTATTGAAAATGCACGCAACCCAATTTAAACCACATCAGGAGGCGGTTTGAAATCAGAATAAAATTATTCCTGAAGACGCGTCTCAGTCAGGACAGTCTCCCCGCTCAAATGGGATTGCAACCTGTCCATTACGTCACTCACAATATGATGCGGAAGTTTGAGTCTGTACGATCACGATGGACATGGATGAAGCGAGATGGCAATGGAGGACACTGAGATGGAAGTGGAAGACGAGATGAAATGTCTGATAGCACTCTTTGGGGATGTATTTTTCTGTTCTTAACTGTCTAGTTGTTATCTCTCTTTTGTTAGAAGTCGTCTGCGTTTGATGTCACACAACACAACCACAGCAGCTAATGCAGAAAGGTCGACCATCTGTCGGATTTGGCCTGCCAGTCTAAACAGAGACAAATCCGATCTGATCACTTTTTAAAATAACAGCGTGGACAATCAGTCCAGATCAGATTTGTGAATCAAATTCAGTCTGAACAAGGTTTAAATGTTCAACATTATCAAACAACTACTAATGCTAATAGTAGTAAATGGTAGTAGTAAATTAATTAAATTAATTAATTCATATTAATGAGAAATTGTGCATGGAAAGTCCCAGAATGCACTGCAGCTCCATGCTATGGCTCAGCTAGTTAGCGGTGTACAGTATGAGATGGCGGTCGATGGTATTAGCATGAAAGTTGAAGCCTTGGAAAATGATCTGCTTGAGAGGTTCGATTTTTTTTTATTAACTTGTTGTTTATTCAAAAATACTTTGAGTATATCATCTAAGACTTGTTTTTTTGCTTTCTTTTGCAGTACAAACATAAAAAAAGGTGTGAATGCTAATCACTAATTCAGAAAGAAAAAAAGGAAACTTCATAAACCTGGAGCGTAATAATCCTGGCACAAAGATACCTTTTTGTTTACTTCTAAAGAAAAATACATCTCACTCACTCCTGTCCCATGATGCCTTTAGGTTTTCAAGTACTGAAGATTGACTCGAGTTTTCATTGTTTTTTTGTTTTTTTCTTTTTCTTCGAAAGCCATTTAACATCCGTATAAAACGTTAGTCTTTAATGGAACAGAACGTTAGGTCAGGACATAAATATTCATATTTCACAGGCTTTAAATGAGTCGTGTGTGTGTGAGTGTGTGTGTGTGTGAAGGTTGTGGCTCTGTGAGCGTGCTGCAGATTTCAGGCAGTATGTGTGTTCGCACAGACGCAGTCCCTCGAGGCTGCTCATTAAAACGTAAAACAGCCAGAAGAGACGGGCGGGCGAATTCGTCTGCGTCCACAAATGACAAAAACAAGTAAGAAAAAAAAAGGAACGGGTTGATTCGGAAACACTGAAATAGCTTTTGTTCTTTTTGTTTGTTAGTTAAAAAGTTGTAGAATTTATTGCTCATGATGTAAACAATGCTGCAGTCTGGATTTAATCATGTTTTCTTCCTCTTTCCCATGTTTCCTGATCTGATCATGAACCTTTACGATTATAAGATCATAGGCAGAATGTCAGGGAATGTGTCAGAGTTCAGGCAGGCTTGTCGAGGTTGTAGTAGAAATCATATACATCAAAAAGATCAGTTGTTTGTAGGTGAGTTGTAGCAGCCTGTAGGACTTTGTAGATACTGTAGTTTGCATCTCTTTGTAATGGATCGTTCAAGAACATGACACGTCCTGTGACCCCGGGCGAGCTGAGTAAAAGTTGGGCTTCTGTAGTGCTCCATTTTCCTTGTGTACCTACAGTAAATAAAAGTACAGAAGTACTTACCTTTACATTTATTTAAGTATTAAAAGTACAAGGTCTGTGTTAGCTCACAGCAGCCTCATAGCAAAAAATCTCTGTCTCTCTCTCTGTCACCATTTGTAGTCAGCTCTGCTACTGAATTCAATCACCTGTTATGTTATTCGTTGTGTCTTGGAGTAAATGTAATTATATTTAATACACAAAATAAAATTCCTGCGTCAATATCAGAAATGTAGTTAAAATGAAAGTAAAATTACAGATATTTGTTGTACTTTGGAATAAAGATAAAGTAAAAAGTATCCTCTTAACTATTCAAGTAAAGTATAGATATGTGAAATATGTACTTAAGTACAGTAATGAAGTAATTATACAGTGGTACCTCTCACTCAATGCCTACAGCGCTTTACCCTGTACACAAGGTCACAGCCTATACCAGGAAACATAGGGCACAAGGCGGGGTACACCCTGGATGGAGTGCTGATCTATCAACACATACTGTACACACACTCACACACTCATTCACACACTCCGGGCAAGTTGGGGACACCAATTAACCTAATCTGCATGTCTTTGCACTGTTAGGAGGAAACCGGAGTACCTGGAGGAAACCTACCCAGCGCGAGGAGAATATGCAAACTCCACGCAGGTGGGAACCGAACCACAGTGCTAACCTACAGCGGTAACTCGATATATGAATTTAATCCGTTCCGGAGGCGAGTTCTTGAGGGGGAATTTCATATTGTAAAACACATTGTCCCATAGGAAATAATGTAAATGCAGATAATCTGTTCTAGCCATCCAGAAATATTACCAATATTATGAATTTCCAGCACTAAAGCATATTTTTGCATGTAAAAACAATCAAAACAGTTAAAAAAGACATGTAAATGAAATTAAATATGAAGTAAATAGACATTAAACCTCACTTAGCCTTATTTTTTGATTCCTCTTGGCACCGGCTGCTTTAAAAACCAAACTGAAACGGGCTCCGTTTTTTTTTCTTAATAACATTCTTAGGACACATGGTGCTACATCTTCACTAAAACTTGCACAAAATGCAAAATGCAAAAAAACAAAACAAAACTTGCTTCGCTTGGCTTTTCAACAACTTTCTGGGGCATCCGTATGTTGAGGTACCATCGTACAGTATGTAAAATATGTACTTAAGTACAGTACTGAAGTAAATGTGTGCAGTTACTTCCCAACTCTGGCTATGATGTAATTACAAATTCTTACAAATCTTCCTAAATTAACTATAGGACTTTCCACACTGCCTCAGCTAACAACACTCGTTTCTGCAGGCTGTCACGATGAAGAAATGTACTGAAGTATAGGGTGAAGAGCAGTCTAGACAAGTGTTCTGAACTTATTACTTGTTCTCTGGCAAATACAGACACAATCCCAAAGACTCAGTTGAGAGAAGATGAGGAGAAGAAATGCATGTTCAGATGTCAGGGTTGTCAAGGGAACTCAAGCACAAAAAAAAAACAGATGGAAAATTTCATTATGTTTTCAGATAAAACAGAAAAAGAAGAGTTTTACAAGACTGACTCGCTCTAAAACACGAAACTGATGGCGTATGAGCAGAAAGCTACATCACTGGTGAGAGAACGTTTAATTGTTCCGTGCATAGTGCTGGAAATTCTGGTGCTTACGTTGGAAAAAAAAAAACTTGGACTGCATGTCCTTTGTCCTGTGTTTGTTTTTCCTGCAGGCCAACAGCTGAAGGCATGGATTGATGGAATGAGGACCAGGTATGGTCGATTAACAGAGAAAAGTCTGGCCAGAGGGATAGAAGAAACAAGGTTGAATAGATTGCGGATATTTTCATCTCTTTCTCGATACCCAAATAGTCTGGATGCCAGCAGGCAAACCGCTAAAGTAAATCATAATCCATCCATCCATCCATCCATCCATTCATTATCAGTGATGGCCAAAGCTATTAAGACAACATATATCATGCATTATAGTTCTCCCGGGGCACGAACAGGTGATGTCACTAATTAGTTCGAGTCGATCTGGCTGAGTATTGTGCTAATGAAAATCAGCTGGTTTACTTAATGGATGGAACCAATACAAGGCTGGACTTTTACTTTCTGAAGCTGTGGTGTCCACCTCTGCACAAAATGCCTAAAACTCTGGATTTCTCAAGCGTATTGCAAACTTCTCTGGCGAATGTCTGTACATGATCTTCAAGAAGCGATCAAGCAGGCACGGACTGAGAGAGTGACACCCGAGTACTGCAGACGTCTTTATACTAAATATTCATTGTTCTAGAGCAACTTATACTTATTATCTTGATTGTTATTATTTATTTTTTTTCAATGTGAGAATGTCCTTGAAACAATGAATTTCACATCCGTCTCAATACTTTTGGCCACTACTGTAGGCATGGAGCCTATCCCAGGAAATTAAGAGCACAAGGCGGGATATACCCTGGATGGTATCGCACGCACAAACACACACACACACACACACACACACACACACTACGTGCAATTCAGAAATCAGCTTACACCACATGTGTTTGAATTGTGTGGGGAAGAGCCAGCCAGCCTGGGGAGAACATGCAAACTCCATACACACACACACACACACACACACACACACACACACACAGGCCTGGAGGAGAGTTCAAACCCCTAATTTTGGACGTGTGAGGTGACTGTAAGGCAACACTCTTAGCCGTCTAAGCCGTCCTTAAATAATTATGATGTATTTAATCCTGTCATAAAATAATAATTATATTGAGAATGTGTGATTTTGCCTAACCTAGATGATCTGCGGTGGTAGGGGGGCACATTGTAGACGGGGTGCCTACCCATCGCTGGGTATACAAGCAGACACACACACACACACTCACTTACACACTACAGGCAATTTGAAGACACCAATTATCCTAATCTGCATGTCTTTGGATCATGTGAGGAAACCCACCAAGCACTACGCCACCACGCCGCCAAATAACAAACTCATTTCTTCAGTTTTGTGTCAATTTCAGTTACTTTTCAGAGCAAACCAGACAAACCTGGAAGTGAAACGATGCAGCCCAAGACTCCTCTGCAGGAGGTCGTACGGCAGCGGATCGCCAATCAGCTCAGCTTGTGATCCTGTCAGTCCGTGGGAGCAGTACTCCATCGCCTCCATGAAATTATCCAAGATGAGGCAACCAGATACCAGTCCACTGCACTGTAAGAAAATGATGGGCTGATTTTACATAACACTATAATGCATCATGTTTTTGCATCCTTATTTTTAATTATAACCCACTTTAGGCAATTTTTACGGAAAAGAATTAAGCAGACATCCCCGAAATATCTGGATTTAACTGTCTTTACTGTAAAAAAAATTATAAACAAATAAATAAATAAATCTGTTTCTCCTGCCAATAAAATGAAGCATTTCATTTCAAGTTTTATAATATAAGTAATAATCAGTCCAGTGAAAATCTATAGTAAGTTGTTTAACCACTATCTGTACATGCAATTAATTTAAAATGACTACACAAACAACCGTTTCTAGTCAACATTAGTCATTTTATTTTAACAAATAGAATTCCAAAACCATGAGAATACCACAACCATTGTACCCTTCGACTTCTATCCCCTGTTCAGTATGTAACCGTAGATCTCAGCTGGAGAACACTGCATTACATGGCCACTTCTTCTTTCTATAAGAAGGAGAAAAACAGCACCATAGTAAGGTTTGTATAAAGCTGCTGACTCTCATGCATTGACTGTGAGGCACACACGATCGCTCATCTTCATATGCTCTCACGCCACACTTGCAATTTCTCATGCTTTCATATTCAAAGCAATTGTCTGTGTAAGACGCGAGAAAAATCACTGAGCTTCAGCCTCTTCCTGACGAGTCAGCTTTTATATTGAAGTCAAATCACCCAACACCGCCCCCCCCCCTCTCCCCCGTTCCTACAAGCATTTCCTCAATACACAGAGGTATAATGTGGCATCGGCCCGACGCTCCGCTACTTTGTTCTCTCCAAGTGAAGAGAAATATTATATTTGCGTAATCCGGTTGACAGTAACGCACATTTACAGCGTGTGAAAGCATCAATCATATTTAAAGGAAGGGATAATCTGTGTACATGCAGAACATTGTTTTTCTACAGAGAACTAAAGGGAAAGTTATGACACCGTCAGTTGTCCAACACCTGCAATAAAGATTTGGGTGTTGAGATCATGAGTAACTTCATAATTTTATATAAAGGTAGTCCCCTTGCAGAGACAGAATCACGGAAGTAGCTCACGTGTATTGTACAAAAAATTGACACTGCAGTGCACCAGATACCAATATTTACAATTATATACAATATTTTCAGTGTGTAAGTGAATGTATAAACTTTCTAAAGTCTGGTGTATTGTATATATGTGTGTGTGCGTGTGGGGGTAGTGGGTGGGGTGCGGGAGAAATGATTCGGCCTCACCGGTTTCAATGAATCAGTTCGGGAGCACGATGATTGAATCTGTAAAGCTGTTCTGATGGTGAATAATCCTAATTTCGGAAAAAAATCCTCAACAAAATAGAGTTCACAGTCCAATACAGTGGAAAACAGCTCGGAGACAAAATAGCATCCGGGATTCCCCAGGCAATTTAAAGGCGCAGAGACAACACTGTTACATTTGACATGAGATTTATTTCCTTAGGTGTTTTTGGCCACATGATGACAGTGTGGAGAAAGGGGACAGAGATTTAGTCAAGTGGGTTGGTATGCTTTACATTATATATGCGTGTCAAAGGCGTATAAGACTCACTTTGTCAGTCTTAAGAACAAATCCGACTTACGAACAAATCCAACTTACGAACAAATCCGACTTACGAACAAATCCAACTTACGAACAAATCCGACTTACGAACAAATCCGACTTACGAACGTGCTCCTGGAACGGAATTCATTTGTAAGTTGAAGAAAACCTGTATTTAAATTCAAATAAAAATTTTATTTTTCACATACACAGTCATACACAGTACGATATGCAGTGAAAATAAATATAAAATTGCTATTCAATTCTATTATCTTCTCTCAGCTGAAGTCTCATTAACGAAAGCTTAATCGTAAATCTAACTTCATATAACTAAGAAAAACACGAAGGTAATGCTTAACTCTGTAGCTCAAAGTCATTTATGTACATAATGACAATGCAATTGTTCTTTCTGTATTTTAATTAATAATTAGAGAACTGAATTAAAGTGTGCTCAGCTACATAATGTTTAACTAAAAATCTAATACTTTAAATTTTCACTGGAGCGCAGTGGACTGAAACTCTCGTTCTCGTTAGCTTTCTGGTGTGTGAATATGGAAAACTAACAGAACAGCTAACGAGCACAAATACACAGACATCTTTATTAATGCTTGTCATAATTATAACAAGTTTAACAGAATAAATGAATTTAAAACACCACCTGACCTCTATTTGGTTGGTGATATACGTAATCCCCACCTAAAACTAGATTTTGGTTCGTAGCTCAGTGCTAGCTCTGTTTAGCTAGCCTAGGCTACCTAGCAACCAACGTACAGTACTGTGCAAAAGTCTTGGCACATGTGAATAACAGCTGTAGAGCAGGAATTTCTGCATCCAAAAAATTACTATAAAAACAGTAATTTATAAAAAAAAAAAAACGAAGTTAATAATCAGAGTGACGATTCTTTGCTTAAAATATAGTCTCACGTCCAATCTGTGCAGTTTTATAAGGAAATGAGCTGCTTAGTTTTACTGAACGTCCTGCAGGACCAGCTATAATCACACCTGCTTCTTTTTTTCATCAATGCAAAACCCAGAAGCTTTCTTTTTGTTTTTGTATGAAAATTATTATTTTACATAATATGTTGCTTTCTTCTTTTATCTTCATAATGCTGCATGCTACGATTCTTTCTTTTTTGTCCTACAGATATTTTCCTGTAAGATTAAAATTATTTGCTGCAATACGAATGTTTTGAAATCAGATATTTTTTTGTATTAACTTAATGATGCATTAATGAAGGGAATATATAAATATATATATTTAAAGAAAATACAGTTCTGTACTTTTGCACAGAACTGTATATCAAATCGTTTAAACCAAAATTTGACTCTAAACAGTACTTGTGTAAAAATTAATAGTCTGTGTTCTCTTACCTCTAAAATGATTCCCTGGGGTGCTTTGTATGTTCGTCAAAACTTTTTCTTTGTTGCCCCAACGTCTTAAATAGAGAAGTCTCCTTACCTCCAGCCACCATTCTAGGAGTCTCTACAGCCTCACAATCCCAAGGAGAGCAGACAGACAGACAAACAGACAGACTTTTTTACTACGAGTTTGGGAACGGCCCCTTCCTGCTCCAACATGACTGCGCACCAGTACACAAAACCGCTTCCATAAAGACATGGGTGAAGATCTTGACCTCAACCCGATAGAACACCTTTGGGATGAATAAGAGCAGAGACTGTGAGCCAGGCCTTCTTGTCCACCATCAGTGTCTGACCTCACATATGCGCTTCTGGAAGAACGTTCGAAAATTCTCATGAACACACTCCTAAACCTTGTGGAAAGCCTTCCCAGAAGAGTTGAACCTGTTATAGCTGCAAAAGGGGGCGGGGCCAACATAATATTAAACCATATTGATTAAGAATTGGATGTGACTCAAGTTCATATGCATGTGAAGACAAGCGAGCGAATACTTTTGCCAACATAGTGTACATCCATCCATCCGTCTAGGAACCTCTGCTGTCCAATTAGGGACCGTGGAGGACAATGGTGAGATTTTAGAAGACCAATTAGCCAATCTGCATGCCTTTGGACTGTGGGAGGGAACCCACCAAGCACGAGGAGAACATGCAAACTCCACACACACACACACACACACACACACACACACACACACACACACACAGAGCCGAGGCAGGAATTTAACCCAGATTCTAGAGCTGCAAGGCGAAAGTGCTAACTACTAAGCCACCGTGCCGTGGTGTGTGTGTGTGTGTGTGTGTGTGTGTGTGTGTGTATATATATATAAATATAAAATCCTGTATAATAAAAACCTGTGTTGCTCACTTAAAGTCCAGCTCTTGTTTTAATTTTTATTTTTTGTTGCTGTGTCTAAATCATGATTACAGCTCATCTCTCTCTCTCTCTCTCTCTCTCTCTCTCTCTCTCTCTCTCTCCATCTGCGCCTCCTCCGCTCTCCAGGGAGATTCCCTTTTTACATCTACGGAGAAGAATAACATCCAGCAGCAACCCTCAGCCCCATGCCTCATCAACTTTACCCCCCATTCACTCACACACACACACACACACACACACACACACATGGCTCATGTCTATTTCTGGATGATGGCTGGAGTGTCAGGGGGGCTCCGATGCACGTGGATGAAATGAGTATGAAAAATACTTTATTCCAAATGATTTTTCCCCCCCATAATAATATAACCGCACTACATAACAGTAATGTTCATAAGAATACATAATCCTTTCCGGCATTATTGACCTACATACACACCCCATTCCAGCAGGCGTGAGTATCATGAATAGCGCCAGTGTTTTCGTTTTGACGTAAGGATGTGTTACGTCGCGTGATGTCACACACGGACATCGTAACCACAGAGGAGTCAGTATAATAAAGGAGCGTAACACTTTCTATGAATACCGTACGCATGATGAAGAACAACAAACCGTGTCATAACATGTTTGTATGACGTTATAACACATTCGTAGAGCATTACACGCCTCGTTACAGTGTTGTTTTTATTAGGATTGTTTTCCTGAACAGCGGTGAGTTTTGTAGGTTCTGGTTTTGCTACGAGGACGTCCGGCGTGCAATGAAGACGTTCAAAAGAGCTGAACTGCATCACACTGCGATCTAATTACACACCGAGGGGGATTCAGGAGCACGGCGGAGAAGCTGAAGTCATGAGGGATCATTCGAGAGAGAGAGAGAGAGAGAGAGAGAGAGAGAGAGAGAGAGAGAGAGATAAGGTGATTGTCTGTGTCGCCATTTCATTTTCGTTCCCTTTGTTTCCCCACAATTCATTTTCCATGTCGCCACCTTGGGATTTAATGAGCTGAAACATTCATTTGTTTATCACAAGGCTCTCTCTCTCTCTCTCTCACTCTTTCTCTCTCTCTCGTTCTCTTTCACACACACACACACACACACACACACACACACACCAATTTGCCAATGTGCCAGTGAGAATAAATTAAAATACTCAAATACAATGTTATTTCTGACTCCATGTCTATAAACGACAATGATGTGTGTGTCTGTGTGT
>JAQKPX010101655.1:0-14865 GCA_030068255.1 Clarias angolensis | reverse complement strand
GTTCTGTATTGACACAAGTTTCTTTTTCAGTACACACATGTATCTAAACATTTTTATCTACACTGCATACAGTACAGTTCTATGGACGAGTCTTGACATCCCTGCGCAAATCATATATTTTGTTGATTTTTGATTTGAAAAGAGGACTCAAGAACTCATAAAAAATATTTCCTGAAGGTTGCTGAAGGTTTTGGAATAACCCCCGCTGTAACAGCATTAAAGAAAACACAAGAATATCTTGAAGAATAGCTAAAAAATATTCTGCAAGGAATAATGTGTAATATTTCATTAAATGGGAATGGAAAAACTCCAGGCCTGATGAGAAACTGTGAAATGTTCCAGTGGGGATGTTACTGACAGCTGAATTGCAAAGACTAGCAAGGTTTGCACATTCCACAATTACATTTAATGTTCTTTTCTTTTTTATGTTGATTAAACAGAAAGTAAATATACATTAACATTTGCAGAAACATTTTAATATTAAACTAGTTGCAGAGGTTGTGTTTAATTTCTTTTGACTTTAAAACCACATTTCATGAGGTGCCTAAACTTTTGCATAGCACTGTTGAAGTCAAACTAAATTATGGGGAAAGCATATCCATCCATCCATCCATCCATTAACCTGTGTAGTCCAGCTAGGAAACATGGAGGCCAGTGGTGATTACCACTTTATTTATTCCCATTTCATGACAGTGGTGGAATCCCAGGTCAACAAATTCACACACTAATGCAATTATTTGGGAATGGCAATTAGTCTATAATTTGTCATGGTAATTAATATGTTTTTCAGAGGTCTTGCTGCTGGAATCTACCACACCAACTCACCAGAAGCCTGTCATTATGTGGCTGATGACTCTGACGCCAATGTGTTAGTTGTTGAAAATGACAAACAACTAGCCAAAATCCTCAAGGTATTTAGCTTTAAATGATTTACACCTACAGAAGTCTTATCCCAATGTTTGAACAATCTCTCTATAATTGAAATCTTTTACATTCATAATGGACACAAAAGTAATTCTGTGTAAAACGTAAGTGCATTATTTTGAAATAAAGAAGTTAACTTTTTGCCAATATCTGTTTCTTAGGTTAAACATAAACTACCACACCTGAAGGCCATTGTTCAATACAAGGGAGAAGTGAAGGATAAGATGCCAAACATATACACAGTAGGTCTGAAGTTAAATACCATTTACCTTTGACATGGGTTTGTAAATTACTGTAAATACTCCCACATTCAGAAAAAAGTCTGTGGCCTGTCAGTTGCAAGGTGAGTAAAGTAAAGCAAGTAAATGCCTCATGTAAAATTATGTTACTTGTGGCAACTATAAAAATATTTTTAATCTGGCTTCCACTGAATCCATTTAACATATCTTTAACATATTTAAATGATGTTGCTAAGGTGTTAAATATTCACTTGATATAATCAATAGATATTTATATTAAATTAATATGCAACTAGTTTTTATAGACAGATCAGTGGTCTAAATAAGTTAGTTTGAATACCTAGAGAGAAGCAAGTGTGACAAGTTAAAGAAGGAGCAAGCCAGACTCTCCGATTGGACAATTACCAGCAAATTTCTGTTTAAATCTAAATGACGGTATACCTGAAGAACTGATTCTGTATTGCACATATTTTCATCTAAAACAGGACAGGTTGCATAACTGATTAACTATTTGTTTCTGTAGTGGACTGAGTTTATGAAGATTGGGGAGGACATTTCTGATGCTCAGCTGGATGCGGTAATTAACAGTCAGAAAGCTAATGAATGCTGCACCCTCATCTACACATCAGGAACCACAGGAAACCCTAAAGGGGTTATGCTCAGTCATGACAATGTAAGTTATAATTGAACTGCTTTCATAACATGGTATTGGAATGTCCTTGAACATGCAGTAACACTCTTGGTACCAGTTGTTAGATATGAATAGAAAGAAATTAAAAAGGTTCTGTTTCCATGTTCAGAAGAAGAGATTAGTTGATGGTTTTTGGTGTCCTTTCTTTGGTCAGATCACGTGGACTGCAAACGCAGCAGGATCTGTTGTCAATCTGAAAAATGGGAAGGATTCTGTAGTGAGTTACTTGCCCCTCAGCCATGTGGCTGCACAGATGAACGACATGTGGATCTCCTTGAGATTTGCAGGCACCACCTATTTTGCTCAACCAGATGTACTGAAGGTTTGAATTGTATTTGGTATTATATGTACATGAATGTACTATTTGTATTTGTAAATGCAGATCATGTGTAAAAGAAACAAACAGGATCTGAATTTAGTTTTTTTAAACTAGCTATAATCCATGCTAAAAATGGCGATGATCATATGAGTGTATGATGTGCTATCATATTGCAGATGTACTGTAGCTCAGTTCTTTTATGGCGGAGTGAGTGGAAATTCGAATGAATATTCTGTCCCTGCAGGGTTCTTTGATCACCGTTTTGAGAGATGTGCGTCCCACAAGCTTCTTGGGTGTTCCCCGTGTGTGGGAGAAGATGCAGGAAGCAATGAGAGACATTGGTGCGAATTCTTCATTCATGAAAAAGAAAGTTGGAGAGTGGGCTAAGCATAAAGGACTTCAGGCCAGCTACAACATAATGAATAAGTATGCTTTGACATAAATCTTTAGTTATTAAGGTATTTCTTAAAGTTTGGAGTATTCTAAATGAGTACTCAAATATGTAAATGAGTATTGTTCTTATTCTCTGATTTCCAGTAATCCCTCAGTGCCTTGGGGCTTCACGCTGGCTAAAAACCTGGTTTTCAAGAGGGTACGTGCATCTCTTGGGTTGGATCGCTGCAAAACCTGCTTTTCAGGGGCAGCACCAATGACTAAGGACACACTGGAATACTTCATGAGTCTAAACATCCACATCTATGAGCTGTATGGCATGAGTGAGAGTACAGGACCTCACACTATGTCCTGGTCTGACAACTTCCGTATAATGAGGTCTGTTTCTTAATTCACTCCCTGTAAATTTGTATGTCTCCACAGTAAGTTTCACAGTTGAAAGTGGTACATCAGGCAAACAGTAATCAGATATTCTTTCTAACACCACAATAGTTGCTTTCCAATTTGATAATAATGAAATGTTATTGATATGTTATAAAACTCAAACCTGAAATATAGTTAAAAACATGCAGACATGCAGTTAGATAAAACATCTACTACAAGCTTTATGGCTTAAAGAATGCAATAAATAAATAAAATAGTGGTTATATGAACATTTGAATAAGTGCTGTAATCAGATGTTGTACTACTATGCATATCATACTAAAATAAATTTAAAAACAATCTGAATTTTTTAGCCCAAATGTTTTTCCACAGCTGTGGTAAGGAGATACCAGGCTGCAAAACAAATGTGGACAAGCCAGATGCAGATGGCATTGGAGAGTTGTGTTTCTGGGGACGTCATGTATTCATGGGCTACATGAATATGGCTGATAAAACTGAAGAGGCAATGGACTCAGAAGGCTGGCTGCACTCAGGAGATCTCGGAAAGCATGACATAAATGACTTTCTATACATTACAGGCAGGATAAAAGGTAGCAATGCTTTTACTCTAGATTTATTATTATGAATTCGATACTATGACTAGGTGGCTGGAATTATTTGTAGGAATTAGAGCTTCCAAATATGTCTAAATAATGGCTCCAATTTGTTATTATTACTAAATTCAGGAAATTACTGCACCTACAGTATAGCATACTGAACATCCCTTTATATTACAGGACTCTTACTAATATTAGGATAAAAGATGGATGCTTGCCATATATATTTTTTTTAAACAGAGCTAATAATCACTGCTGGAGGAGAAAACATCCCACCAGTCCCTATTGAGGATGCAGTCAAGAAGGAACTGCCCATCATTAGCAATGCCATGCTGGTGGGAGACAAAAAGAAATTTCTCTCCATGCTTCTTACTCTTAAAGTATGACAATCAATTTTTAAATAACCCCTTGATTTTAACTGCTTTCATTAAATTGTCAAAATTTTAAGTCAATACAATTGTCGTCTTTTTTTTTCTCCCAGTGTAAGGTTGATGACAATGGGGACCCCACAGATGAGCTGGCCCCACTGGCTGTGGAGTTCTTCAGAAAGCATGGTGTCATGGCAAGCAAAGTTTCAGTGATCATCAGAAACAAAGAGCCAGCCATTAATAAAGTGATCCAAGAAGGTGTGAACAAGGTCAATGCCATGGCAATGTCCACAGCTCAAAAGGTCCAGAAGTGGGCACTTTTATCCCATGACTTTTCCATATCTGGAGGGGAGCTTGGTAAGAATTTATTTATTAGAATATGCTAATATGCATATATTAATTAATTCTGTTAACATCAATTAATTTAAATACATACACACAATATATTTACACTGATCAGACATAAAATTAGCACTACTACCAGGTGTACTGAAAAATACTGATAAAGTTTTACTGATCTAAATAAAGTTTAATTTAAAGTTTAAAATTTTGAGTACAATTACAGTACAAATAGGAGTCAAATAGGAGTGTTTTGCTGGTCTGCAGAAGGCAAATCTGATATTGTACATCACATGTATACAATTTGATACTTACACTAATAATGCAAATAGTTGAGCAATAAAATATATTAGCAAAAAAGTGGAGTATTTAGATAAAAAATAAGATAAAAAATTTTTGTGAGCTGCACAGTGGGTGCGCTTTTTCTTTGCATTTTGTTTGTTTTCCTTTGTGTGTGGAGTTTCAAGTACTCTCCTCATATCCTTAGTCCATTCCTACATTAAGTACATTAAGTGAAAGGTATTATAATTTTTATGACTAATTGTTTTCCTTGTGTGTCTTTTACAGGTCCTACTATGAAGCTCAAAAGACCAGTTGTCTTGCAAATATACAAAGAAGAAATTGATAATTTTTATGAATAAACTTACTTTAGTTAACTAATTTGATTTGAGTAGTTGGCATGAGAACCGAACTGAAATTTGGCACAGGAACAGGAATAGAACTGGGATTTGGCCCAGGTTAGGAATGGGGATTTGGCATGACTGGTTGGTCCTGTCCTAGGATGAGGTGCAGTACCTCGCTGAAGAAGGGCCGTGCATGGGTCAGACAATGCAGGGCATAGCTCTGGTGAAGCAGGGCATAGCTCAGGCAATGCAGGGTGTGGCTCAGCTTCTACAGTGCTGACAGGAAATGTAACCATGTTAACCATGAGATGTTTCCTGTCTGTCATACAGTATTAGCACCTTCAAGAAACATCTTATAGTTAACAGGGCTTAAGGAACCATACAGTAATAAGATTCTTAGGAAGATTAACAAGACTTTTAATAAGCATCTCAATGATAGCTGGGACAATCTAAAAAAAAAAAAAAAAAAAAAACAAGAAACACAAATGCAGAATGAAGAAAATCAGTGATAAACAAAACAGATGGGGAAAATTACATTAAACGGGACTCAGGCATAAATAATACAAGTAAGTAAGAAACTGAGACTGCACTGTGAAACTAGAAACTACAGAAAAATGTCAACATAAGAGTTTATGAAAAACTTCAAAAATAAAAGCAAATTGGACATCTTCCTTTAAAACTATGGGTCCTTATTTTTCTCATTTATTTGTTTCATAGAAGCTTCATCAGGTGCAGGTGAAGAAAGAGATCGTGTTCATTTACACATTCTCACATTGTATTGTTGCTCTACATAGAAATGCTTTTTGTTACTTCTATACAAAAGCCTACACACTCCATAAAACAAATTATCAAACACCAAGGAGTTCGCAAATCTTTTGCTCACTATGTTGACTATTTAGCCTGATCACTTCTAATCTCTTTTAACTTTAACAAATATGCCTGTTCGAGATGCTTGTAAAAGGAGCCAGAACAATTTGCAGCCCAGAGGCCAAGTTGGCGGGATACCTTGCCTAGGTAAATTACTTGGGTGTGCTAACCAACCAGTTCTTTCATACTGATCTGCCAGTCATTTCTGTAAACTAGGATTGGTGATTTGTTTCTTTTTTTTTTCTTTCTGAGTAGAAGTAAAAAGTATCACATACTCCGGTACAGCATAGGCAAAAAAAAACATTAAGTACAGTAACAAAGTATTTTGTATTGTGTTACGTGCCACCAAATGTCTTTTGGCTACATAGTACCCCTGTTAATTACTCCAGATGTCGGCTGTTAACTGTGGGTCACCAGCTTCACCAGTCGTGATTACGTAGTTCAGCCAGATATGTGTTCGTGCATGCTAAACAACATTAGTAACATTTGCTAACCTTAACTCACACAAAAGACACAACTTGGAATAAAGTTTAAAACATATTTAAAACTGCTATATAAATATATTTTAAAAGCTTAAAACCACCATGTTTTGAGCAAAACTCACCAAATAGCCACATGCTTTTGACCTTAATATTGCACTAATAACTGGAATAGTAGCCCATTCAGAATAAAAATGCATGTAAACACCTTAGACAGAACCCATTCCGGCTTGATCGGAATTAATTTTGAATGGGAATGAGAGGCATGGTGTAAATAATCCTTTATATAATTATTTAAAGGATAATCCTTTCAATGCGTAAATAAAAGGATTATTATATTGATAAATATTACCTCTTTATCTATCTCTCTCTGTTGAACTACACATGGTAGTCCGGAGCTTCTAGTATTCTGGTTCATATCCTGCTATCCACTCACTCTCACTCACTCATCTTCTATACCACTTTATCCTGTATTCAGGGTCGCAGAGACCTGGAGCCTATCCCAGGAGGCTTAGGGCACGAGGCAGGGTACAGCCTGGACAGGGTGCCAATCTATCACAGGGCACATACACATACACACACTCACAATACGGTCAATTTGAGAATGCCAGTTAGCCACATTCCATATCTTTGAAAATGTGGGAGGAAACCGGAGTACCTGGAGGAAACCCACCAAGCATGGGAAGAACATGCAAACTCCATGCACACAGAGACGGGAATCGAGCCTGCCGGGAAACGAACTCGGACCCTGGAGGTGCAAGATGACAGTGCTAACCACTAAACCACTGTGTCGCCTCCTGCTATCCAATACCACTCAAATGAGGATGGGATGGGCTCCCTGTTGAGTCTGGTTTCTTTCAAGGTTTCTCAGGAAGTTTTTCCTTGCCACCATTATCCTTGGCTTGCTCATCAGGGACAATGTGATAATTATGATTTATACACATTTCCCCATACTTTTCAAAGTAATTTTTATTATTTTTCTTTTTATACTGTAAAGCTGCTTTGCCACAATGACTATTGTTAAAAGTGTTAGTGCTATATAAATAAAAAATAATAATTAGGCATGTAAACACTTGATCTAATCAATTCTCTCTTTGTCAGAATAAATATATTCCTTCCTGTTCCTAGTTTGCCACATTTGTGGGTAACATAGCATGACTTACTCCAAGAAAAGTAAAATAGACTATGAAAACCAAACCTTCAAAGATGAATTGACAGATCAATATATGTTTAGTCTTTCTGCAGAAAAGTTTGAATTGTCTGAATACTCACTCATCATCTAGGTCTATCTATCAATCTATCTATCCATCCTGAATACAGGGTCATGGGGGGCCTGGAGCCTATCCCAAAAGACTGGGAAACAGGGTAAACCCTGAATGGGGTGCCAATCTATTGCAGAGCACACTCATTCACACACTACAAGCAATTTGGAAATGCCAATTATCCTAATCAGCATGTCTTTGGACTGTAGGAGGAAACCCACCAAGCACGGGGAGAACATGCAAACTCCATATACACATGGAGGCAGAAATCGACCCTGGACGTGCAAGGCGACTGTGTTAACCACTACTTCGCCGTGCTGCCTGTGGAAATAATAAAAAGCAGTAGTGTGAAGCGCCACTATGATATATATATATATATAATATATATATGCGCACGTTTGAGCAAACATCTGCAGCAGTCCGGGGTGAGGGAATGTAAAATACCCATACTTTACATGGGTATTATTAAAATACTATAAAAATTTTAAACTGCTCATTTTTATGGACTGCACATATACTTTTGAGATATAAATCACAAAATTGTTATTGACTGGATCTGACATACACAGTCCATTCTTTAGCTGACAGCTTCAACCACTGACTCTTCTCTCAAGCTCTGTTTTTCTCATTTAGCTAAATTATTTCCAAATCCCTGGAAAGTTCTCTGTGGAAATAAAGTAAGATGAAATTTAAACCATGAATGAGAGGAGCTTGCAAAATACGTCAGCATGAAGGCAGGTAACTTTGTTACAGGACCACATAGATTCAGTTCGTATTGACTGTGATTAGTTATGCGTGTATTTCTTGAATCTGTGTGGATATCCGTGTATTTCTCTAGGTTTTACAGTTTTCTCCCAACTCACAAAAACGTGGCAATAGTTTTTCAGGCTGCAGTAAATGAAAGCTATGGGTGGGTGAATTTATGAATATGAAACCAACGCAATCCAAATAATCCATGCAATAAATGTAAGAAAAAAAAAAAAAAAACTTTCAATGGTAAAAGACAAAGTGTCTGTGTGTGTGTGTGCGTATGTTGGTAGAGCGCGCGACCATTTACTCCATTGGCATGCGTCTCTAGGGATACCAAAGGCACAAATAGCCACCCGTGGACCTCGCGCTGATATCGCCTGTGCACGCGCCCATGTCACGTGTCTCAGTCAGTCGTCACCGATGATGTCTTAGACATGATCCAACAATCTCCAGATAATATTTTACTCTCCTCAACCTGCAGGTGTGAACCTAAACACAAGTGACATCTGTTTATATACAGTCGTCTATATCTCTGAATAGTTATTAGAAAACAAGAGAAAACCTTCCTACCTGTAAGTATTGTTTGATTTTTCATTAAATTTCATATCTGTAAATGAATGCTGATTAATTTAAATATGTAAACAAGACTAGGAACATAAATGTGTCAATAAATAACTGAGTATAATAGTAGCAAGTTATTTATTTGTGTAACATAGAGAAATCTTAATAATGTTATGGAAAATTAAAGACATTATTGATAAGACATGGATATTAACAAGTTACATGGCTAAAATCTTGTACTTTTAGTTTATAATAACTTTGCTTTGTGAATTAAAGGCTGGATATTTCTAATCGTGAAATATTTTTTTCTTTATTGTTTGTTGTTTAAAAATTATTCCTTAATGTCACTCAGTGATCGCAGATTTCCAAACCATATAAAATATTATCAAATAACCCAGAGAAGTATGCACACTTGCATTTTGTATTTTTGGTCTAATTTGTACTTAAGTAATTATTTAATAATTAAGTACAAAGGGATACCAACACATAACATGTAAGTGTATTGTTATTTACATGTCATGTGTTGGTTCCCATTTGTAACAACATTAATGTATGTTTCTCTACTTCTAGCACTACAAAAATAAACTCAGGCAATCCAAGACTCCAGTGCACAACCTAACCACAGCTGTATAACTTCTTTATCTGAAAACAATATCATTGTCTCAATGGCTGACCAGCTGGAAGAAATCAGTTTATCAGATGATTCTGGGATTGGCAGTTCAACTGAAGACTTGGATGCTGACAATTCAGGGCGGCTAAAAACAGACACACTGTCTAAAAAAATCATGAAAACTAAAGTTGCAACTGTAAAGGGTTTTGAGGAAACTGCAGCTGATGCTACTGTAGGAAGAGCCTGTAAGGCCACGGGTAAAATTTTAAGCATATGCTTGTTACTCCTTGTGTCAGATCTGATGCTTACTTTTCTGTCATTAAGCAGATTTACAGGAAAGGTTTCGATAAAGCATTCATGCTATTTTAAGCTGTGTTTTGGATGAACATATTGCTAAAAGTAACATTTCATTATGCATCTATTTAATAATAACATTTGAAAAACAGGGCTACACTGCGTTTTTTATATTTTATAATTTAGTGTGAGTTAAAATTTTTATAAACCAGTTTGTGTAACTTGGTGACAACCACACCTCCTATTTTTGTCATAAACAGAAACATTACTGGTACAATCAAACCTCCCTGTAAATCCTTGAAACTGCCCCTTGCAAAGCTTTAATGTATTCACTCTTTTGTGAAAACCTTTTTAAAAGCCTAATTATGCAAAAATGTTGGTCAGAATTTGACTCTGGTCCACTAGATGATGAAGCAATCCCATTCACAGGTAAAGTGTACTTGGCTCCAGCTGAGCAGTATTGGAGTATGTTAAGGGACAGGCCAGTGAAGCTAAGGATGAATAAGTCGGGTCCAGGCTCTGAGCCTCCTCTTACTGTACACCAAATGTTCCAGTGGACGGTGGACAATTATGGGGATCACCCAGCCCTCTGCTCAAAGAAGAATGGACCTTGGGTTGCACTGTCATATAAGGAATACCAACAGCAGTGCCGAGCTGCAGCCAAGAGCTTCCTCAAGGTATTCGTGATGGGTAGTTCATGAACGATTCATTCTTTTTGAACGAATCTTTAACATGACTCAGATGAACGCGTAGTCTCGGAGAGTGATTTGTTCATTTTCTATTGGGCTCGCATGCGCAAAGCATCACAAACCCTCCGTATGTTACATACAAGAAACAAATGAGTAGTTACTTTTGAGTCTTTTCGGTCCTGAGTCGTTCGTTCTTTTGTCACGTGACTCCCATAGACGCTATGCAGTGTAGTACACAGGAAACAGAATTGAACGATTCTTTCTCAATGACTCTTCTACTCCGAGTCGTTCGTTCTTTTGTCACGTGACTCCCATGGACGCTAAGCAATGCAGTACACAGAAAACATAATTGAACGGTTCTCAACGAATCTTCAAGTCCCGAGTCATTCGTTCCTTTGTCACATTACTCCCATAGATGCTAAAGAGAACGAACAAAAGAACGAATGACTCAGACTGGAAGATATGATGGTGAGCTGCTCATTTTATTACTGCTCGTTTATTACAATATGTCTTTAGCTGCATTGTAATATTTTCATTACTGGAAGTATAGCCAAAATTTATGTATGTAGACGTATTGGGGGTCTTTTTATTGAAAATGCAACATTTTATTTTATTTCTGATCAAAAGAACAAAATTAACTAAATGACTCAAAAAAAGATTTATTCATTTTAATGAACGAGATTCAAAGAACCGAGTCACTAAAATGATTCAAACTTCCCATCACTACAAGGTATGAGTATAATAGAGTAAAATATCTTTGTTGTTATTGCACAAGTGTAATGAAACAGTGTTTGTAACATCCTTGCGACATGATATGTGAGAAACGATATAAAAGAATATGTGTAACACTACAGACAGTATAAATATTTTTTAGTAGTCATTGTGCTTAGGTCAGGTGCACAAAGCAACAAAAAAAATACAAGTATAAGCAAGAAGATGTGGAGCCTTTAAAAGTAAAAAAGTGTGGATAATTATTCAGAACCAGGGCTTTTAGCTATAGCAGCTGTTGTTTTGTTATAGCACAACTCTTGGATGTGACCGTGACAACAGTTTCTTATTTTGGTAAACTTATTATAAGATAAACGTATAATACCTGTCAGATAGTACTTATTCAGTATCCTGGCTCAGAACTTAGCTTAGTCCCCAGCTTTTGTAGCACTGCTCAGGTGAGACTATTGCTAAAACTCAATTCTCTAAAAAAAAAAAAATGCAGGTTTAGCACAAAGCACAAAGAAACTTTACCGTTCAGTTCGCATCATTTTAAATGAAATGTCATTTTTAAAATGTCATTTTAAAATAAATGTAGTTTTAAAGTAGAGTGAACTTCAGAATTTTAACTGCATAATCTGTGCAAATAGTGTAAAGAATTTTTGCAAATTAAACATTATTAAAAATATAATAAATGTTAATAAATCGTTACATAAAAAAAAAAAAAAAAGAGGCAGAACAAGTACAAAAGCCTTCACACTGCTGTGCTAAAATTGAAACATTGTGTGTGTGTGTGTGTGTGTGTGTGTGTGTGTGTGTAGTTGGGGCTGGAGCGCTTTCATGGTGTTGGTATTCTTGGATTCAACGCTCCTGAGTGGTTCATTGCAGACATCGGTTGCATTATGGCAGGGTACTACTTCTTATATCCTGTTTTGTATTCACCTGTTTCTTTTTTCTGTACACACATTTATCTAAACATTTTTATCTACACCGCATACAGTACACTTACAGTATATGAAGAGTCTGGGCAATCCTACCCGACTCATATTTTTTGATTTTTGAAGTAACAAGAGGTGAAATCAAAAAATTTTCCAGCAGATTTTAAGGTACAGTTACATTATATTTGGTGACTTAAAATAGCCAAAATGCTTTAATTGACTCATTAATCAGGTCAAATATTGTCACTAGATATTGGCTAAAATCTTTAAGTGGATCCCATTGCAAAGAATAATAAAAAAAAAAGAACACTGAGGCACGACTACCTGTGTGCTATCCAGCAAGGAATAGTGCGTATCATTTTCTTAAACCGGAATAGGAAAACTCCCGGCAGACTGTGAAATGTGCCAGTGGGGGGGTTACTGAGTCCGGTAATGTTTGCATATTCCGCAATTACATTTAATTTTATTTTTTAAGCTAATCAAATATAAAGAATTCAAATAAACATTTGCAGAAATGTTTTATTATTAAAATAGCTAAAGTTGAGTCTTGTTCCTTTTCACGTAAAACAAAAATCAACAATAAAATGTAATTTGTTGAAAGGTACCCAGTACAGTTGGTTAATGAAAAAGAATGCAAGTCATATTGTATATTATTTAAATAAATGAAAAATCATTCATTTGTTTTTCAGAGGCCTTGCTACTGGAATATACACCACCAACTCTCCAGAAGCCTGTCATTATGTGGCTCATGACTCTGAAGCCAATGTGTTAGTGGTCGAGGATGACAAACAATTAGACAAAATCCTCCAGGTATTTAGCTTTAAATGAATTACACCTACAGAAGCTCAGTTTTCAAAAAGGCACATGGTCACTCTGAACAATATCTCAATGATTGAAAAACATTTACTAATGAAATGGGGCAATTGAAATAAAGTTAGCTTATTGACAAAATCTGTTTCTCAGGTTAGACATAAACTACCACACCTGAAGGCAATTGTTCAATACAAGGGAGAAGTGAAGAATAAGATGAAAAACATATACTCGGTAGGTTTATGTTACCTAAATCTAATGTAAAATGTAATTTAACTGTCACACATGTTTGTAAATGGAATACTTAAACATCCAGAAAAAGCCTATAGTTCTTGCATGAGAAACAGTACAACTGTTGAACTATCTGTTTCCTTAGTGGACAGAGTTTATGAAGATTGGGAAGGGCATATCTGATGCTAAGCTGGATGCAGTAATTAACAGTCAGAAAGCTAATGAATGCTGCACCATCATCTACACATCAGGAACCACAGGAAACCCTAAAGGGGTTATGCTCAGTCATGACAATGTAAGTTATAATTGAACTGCTTTCATAACATGGTATTGGGATGTCCTTGAACATACAGTAACACTCTTGGTACCAGTTGTTAGATATGAATAGAAGGAAATTATAAAGGTGCTGTTTCCATGCTCAGAAGAAGAGATCAGGTGATGTATTAAAGCTGTACTTTGGTTTCCTTTCTTTGGTCAGATCACGTGGACTGCAAACGCAGCAGGATCTGTTGTCAATCTGAAAAATGGGACGGATTCTGTAGTGAGTTACTTGCCCCTCAGTCATGTGGCTGCCCAAATGAACGACATGTGGATCTCCTTGAGATTTGCAGGCACCACTTATTTCGCCCAACCAGATGCACTGAAGGTTAGAATTGTATTTGGTATTACTGTATATGTACATGAAGGAATTATTTGTATTTATGAATGCAGATCTCATTTAATCACAAACATTATAAGTATCTGAATTTAATTCATGCTATAATCTTTATGTCTTAATACAAAAATCCATGCTAAAAATGGCAGCAATCATATCATATTGCAAATGTAGCTCGGTTCTTTTTGTGGTAGAGTAGGTGGAATTTTGGATGAATATTCTGTCCCTGCAGGCTTCTTTGATCACCATTTTGAGAGATGTGCGTCCCACAAGTTTCTTGGGTGTTCCGCGTGTGTGGGAGCAGATGCAGGAAGCAATGAAAGACAACAGTGCAAATTCTTCATTCATGAAAAAGAAAGTTGGAGAGTGGGCCAAGCGTATAGGACTTCAGGCCAGCTACAACGTAATGAATAAGTATGTTTTCACAGAAATCATCACTTATTAAGGTATTTCTTAAGGTTTGGAGTATTCTACAGAAATATGTAAGTGAGTATTGTTCCTATTCTCTGATTTTCAGTAATCCCTCAGTACCTTGTGGCTTCACGCTGGCTAATAAACTGGTCTTCAGGAGGGCACGTTCATCTCTTGGGTTGGAGTGCTGCAAAACCTGCTTTTCAGGGGCAGCACCAATGACTAAGGACACACTGGAATACTTCATGAGTCTAAACATCCCCATCTATGAGCTGTATGGAATGAGTGAGAGTACAGGACCTCACACTATGTCCTGGTCTGAAAACTTCCGTATAATGAGGTCTGTCCCTTAATTCACTTCCTGTAGATTTGTTTTTGTCCACACTAAAGACGTTTGACAATATAAGGCTGTACATAGCATGGACAGTAATCAGATATTTTTTGTAACACCACAAAAGCTGCTTTCCAGTTTGATAATAAACTAATTACATAGTGATATGTCATAAAACTCAAACCTGAAATACAGTTAAAAACATGCAGATGTACAGTCAGATAAAACATCTGCTTTATTGCTTTAAGAATGAAAAAAAGAACATGTGGAAAGGTGGTTATATGATAGTTTAAGTTAGAGGTCTGCGCGGGACTGTTTTTTTAGTCCCGCTCCCGCCCGCTCCCGCAAGGTTTTATCCCGCACCCGCCCGCTCCCGCTATATATCACTCTTTG
>JAQKPX010100594.1:0-15172 GCA_030068255.1 Clarias angolensis | reverse complement strand
TTTGGTTTACGAGTGTTTTGGAATACGAGCCCGCTTCCGGAACGAATTATGCTCGTAATCCAAGGTTCCACTGTATTTTAATAAAAAAGGATGTTTACCTTTAGTAACTCCTCGTTCTGAATCAGAGTCTTTTTTATCTCATCATTCTCTGCCTGGAGAATGGTATAAGCCTCCTGCTCTTGCTTATGCTCCTTAAACAAACAGAGCAAAAACTACTATAAATTAAAGTGTTTGATGTTCATATTTCAACATGCCTTTTCTATTAATAAAATAAATATTACATACTGTATATATTAGATATTTATAATATATATATAAAATATAATTTTTATTACATTAAACTTAAATAGAGAAGAAACAGTTAAAAGTCCTCATATTTCTAAAGTAGCTGCCTAATGCTAGTGGATTCTCGCTTTCATCTGTTAGATCATCACACACGTGTTGGGTCTTGTAGAGTTGGTTCCCCAAGTCCTCCACTGTGCTTTGCAGTCTCTTTACTTTATCTATCAAGTCTGACTTCTCGGCCTCCAGAACAGCAATGGCCTTCACATCCTTCTGCTGTCTCTTCTCGGCATCTGCCCGTGTGACCTGAAATTACAATTGAGGCTTATTAACTTTGATTAGATCTACTCACATTAAGGCACTTTCAAAAACTGACTGATCACTCACACACACCCACACTCACACACACAAACACACAGTTACCAACAGCAGTCATAGCTTCATAAAAAGGAAAGTTTACCTTCAGTAACTTCTCCCGGTTTATCAGGGTTTTCATCATTTCTTCATTCTCTGCCAGGAGGATGGTGTGAGCCTCCAGCTCTCGCTCACACTCCTAATACACACATGCACATGGGACAAAAAAAAAATTAATGTGTCTGATGTTCACATTTGCAACAGGCTGCTTCTTTGAATTAATTAAATTTACCAATAAAAATGTCTTCGTTTAATTAAACTCATCATGCAGCATAAACAAGTCCTCATGTTTCTAAAGTAGCAAGCTTTCTCACACTTACATTTGTTAGATCTTCACACTTCCTCTGATTCTTATCCAGCAGCCTCCCCAGTTTCTCCACTGTGCTCTGCAGTTCCTTCACTTTCTCCATCAACTCCGACCTCTCAGTCTCAAGCCGAGTAATGGACTCTGCAGCCATCTTCTGTTTCTCCTGAGCTTCAGCAAGTGTGACCTGAAATTACAACAATTCAGGCGTATTAGCTTTAATGAAATCTACATACTGTACATCATGACACTTTAAAAAACTGACTGATTGCTCAAGTCAGCAGTCTAAAATGTTTAAAAAAAAAAAAAAAAAAAAGATAAAATGTTAACCAAAACATGAGTAAACACACACATATACATATACAGTAGCTTCATAAAAAAAAGTTTTTTTTACCTTCAGTAACTTCTCCTTTTGTATCAGAGTTCTCATCATTTCTGCATTCTCTGCCAGGAGGACGGTGTGAGCCTCTAGCTCTCGCTCACACTTCTAAAACACAGATGGGAAAAAATAATAAATACAAGGGGCTGATATTTACTTTTGCAAACAGGCAAATGAAAAAAATATATAAATTTTATATTTAAGTTAAATTACACTTATCATGCAGCATCAGCATTAAAAAGTCCTCATGTTTCTAAAGTAGCTGCTTATTACAAGTCTTTTTTCTCAACTTACATTCGTAAGATCTTCACATTTCCCCTGACTCTTATCCAGCAGGCTCCTCAATTTCTCCACTGTGCTCTGCAGTTCCTTTACTTCGTTCGTCAACTCAGATTTCTCAGCCTTAAGCCGAGTAACGGACTCTACAGCCTTCTTCTCTTTCTCCTGAGCTTTAGCCAGTGTTACCTGAAACAGTTGGAGAGTACTGGTGAGGATTTGTCTTTTTTCAATAGCCCACAGTGTATTAAAAAAATACAAATGCCCACCAAAACGTGAACACATGTCACAGACTGGACTGGAGTGAACCCAACAGCAGATTCAGAGGCACATCACATTTAGAGAATTTATCAATCTGAGTGCGGTTTAGTTCAGTTGAGCTATATATATTACTGCAAAGTGAAATTTTTTATTCATCGCATATCCCGGCTTCTTGTTAGTAGGCAGGGGTCAGAGCGCAGGGTCAGTCATTATACGGTGCCCCTGGAGCAGACATGGTTAAGGACCTCGCTCAAGGGCCCAACACTGGCATCCTGGCAGAGCTGGGGCTTGAACCGCCGAGCTTCCAATCAACCATCACCGCCCCGGTATTCACCCAACCCCTTCTGAATAATGCACCTTTAAGGAATGAATGAGCAGACAGTGAAGGACTGTGGTGAAGCTATGTGCAGCAGAGGACTTCCTAGGTTGAACAGATTTCCCAATAGCAGTCATATCTTTATAATAATGAAAGTTTACCTTTAGCAACTCCTCCTGATAAATAAGAGTTTTCTTTCTTTCATCTTTCTTCGCCTGCAGGATGGTGTGAAAAAAACATGCTTGATGTTAACATCTGCAGCAGGCCCCTTTTATTAATTTATTGAATCTGGCAATTTGATAAACAATTTTAAACATTGAAAATGTTTAATGCTAGCATTTGATCTAACGCATTAGGTCCGCCATTTAAGGACTCAGACAATTTATGTAATCCGTGAGCCAGACAGCAGTCATTCCCAATTCGTTAGTGTGTGTGTGTGTGTGTGTGTGTGTGTGTGTGTGTGTGTGTGTGAAAGTCGTCCTACAAGCCCCGCCCACAATATCCCCCCCCCTCCTCTGTTATACCCCCATCTCACCTATGTGGTTTGACTATGCAAGGACAGACGCACGGAAAGATGGAAACCTAATCACAGCACCAAAACTCACAGTGAATCATGATGAACCGTACTTACGGCCTCCGCACGAAACCGTGTAGGTGAGATAGGGGTATTAGTAGTTAACAGATTATGGGCCAAACTTCGCTGGGTGAATGGTAGAATAATTATAAAGGTCAAGACTAAAACAACATGCATGAGGGCATCACAAAGGAGTTTTCACTTTCTGCAATGGAAAAGTACGCGAACTAGTTACTTTTATCAGAAAGTAACACAGTAATGTAACTGATTACTTTTTAAAGACAGTCATTTTCTAATGTAATTAGTTACTTTAAAAAATAACATCCCCCAGCACTGGCCACAACACACATTCAGACACTTAAAAACTGATTGATTACTGATGTATCTTTAGAATAGCTTTAGGAGAAGAAGAGTACACACACATACACACAAAGATCACAAAAGCGTTCCACTTTCATAAAGAGGAAAGTTTACCTTTAGTAACTCCTCCTTGAGAATTAGAGTCTTCTGTATTTCATCCTTCTCTGCTTTCAGGGTGGTGTGAGCCTTCTGGTCTCGCTCACACTGCTAAAACACACACAAGACATATCGTTTAAATACAGTATTAGGGTTTATCGGCTTTTATTAATGTACTGTATATACTATGATATTTGCTCCATATATGCTATCTTTGCATATTTACAATAAAAAAATGTGGTAAATGAGGGTATGGCTCCATTTGTACATGGGTAGAGTGATTAATGTACAGAAGGTGCAGTAGGTAATAAGGATCGTGGTTATACTGTATACAGTATAACTGTGCAAACACTGTGCAGTGAAAAAGACATGTCAAGAAAACAACATGCTCAACACGATAAATATATGTACATATATGAGTGTCTGTATTATACAGAATAAATAAAGTAGAATATACAGTAATGCAATGATAAACATAAATTATGGATGGTGCAAAAGTGCACAGTGGATGAAGCAGTGCAATATAGACTCAAAGTGACAGTGCAGTAATGTGGTGGTTAACATGCCATGATCAGCTGTTAAGTGCATTAACAGTCACAGGAAAAAAAGGGTTCAATGGTGCAGAAGTATGCTGGAGGACACGTGCGATTTTATAAAAAACCCTCAAAAAATACAGACATCAGCTGCAACAAACAACATCCTGGCATATGTGTTGGGATTGTCAGGGTGAGTCAGGGCAGAATGAAGCACCATGGAAAAAGCATCCCCTGTTGACCTATTTGGGCCATAGACAAACTGGTATGGGTCCAGAGTGGGTGGCAGACAGGCTTTAAGTTGAGTGACATGATTGCAACAGGATGAAAGTCACTGAGTGCTATTGCAGTGGAATGCTTTGGATCTGGCACAATGGCAGTAGACTTAAGGCAGGTGGGGACAGTTGTCTGGGCCAAGGACAGATTAAAGATATATGTGAAGATCTCACAGCTGTCCTGCATACGCTCTGAATACTCGGCCAAGGATGCCATCAGGGCCAACTGCTTTCTGTACGTTCACCCTGCACATAGTAGCACACACTTCAGATGTAGAGAGTGTAAGTGGCTGCTCTCTTGGTAATAGCTCTGCTTTGAGCATGGCCTCTATGCTCCCCTTTTTAAAATTAGCGTATAAAAGAGTGAACTCATCAGGGAGTGAGGCAGAGCTGTTTGGCAGTGTGAAGGACAACAGGCATTGAATGCTAAGTAACTTCCTTTTACATAATACTGACAAAATAGAAGTATGTGTACTAAGGCACATGCAGCAATGAGTTTAATTAGGTGTTTTCTTACTTTTCATTAGGGATGTATTTTTAAAATTTAACAATATCCAAAATTTATACATTTCTGTAAGGATGATTCATGACAATTTGTATTGTTAAAAGTGCTGTACAAATAAAATGTCATTAAATTATAATTCATACATAATGAACATAAACAAGGTGAATCATTTACTTTATCATCGATTTCCCCAACAAACTGTTTGATAATTGGAGGGGATTTTGGACAAGAACCAAAGATGTGCCATAAAGTGTGTGAGCAGATATTTCCTATTCTCAATAATTTCAGTCTTATGCTGCTCATATTATCCTGAAAAATGCTTTTTAAACAGTGGCTTATCTCACATACCTTGCTTTTCATGTCAGCGTCTCTTCTGGCCTCAGAGAGCAGTCGCTCCAGCTCCTTCACTTTGTTCACCAGCTGAGCATTGGTCACCATAAGCATTTCAATTCTCTCCCTAGCCTCATTCACAGTATCCTAAAATGTTGTAAGTATTAGATGTTTGTAGCACATATGAGCATTAACATTCAGTTCAAACATCATGATTAGTTAGAGCTCTCTGATCTGCCTAAAGGGCCATACAGCCTACAATGCAATGTATGGTACAAAATCCAAAATCAGTTTTCTGAGTTTTAATGCATTATTATACTGCCAAAAACTAATTGAATATCAAGTATGTATTGATGTCCTTAGCCTCAATCCAATCAGTTCATGGTCTTTTGGAATTTCCCACAAACTCAGAAGCAGAACAAACTTACCATGACCTGGGCCTGGGGATACTCTGAAGGTTGGACTAGATTCAGTTCTGTAGCCCTCATTGGGTCTAAATGCAAAACAATAAAAACAAAAGCCATTGCACACAAGTATATTACACTCACTTAGGGCACAAGACAGGGTACACCTTGTATACACACACTGGTACACACACACACACACACACACACACACACTCATTCACACACTACAGGGCAATTTGGGAACTCCAAGTAGCCTAATCAGCATGTCTTTGGACAGTGGGAGGAAATGTTTTTTTTTATTTATTTATAGAAAAACTACCAAGCAGGAGGAGAACATGCAAACTCTATACCATGAATTGATCCCAGACGCTGGAGTTGCAAGGTGACAGTGCTAACCACTACAACACATAGCATATTATTTGTCTTCATTTAAGACGAGCAGTATTTTCCACTTCAAACCATGAAGGTTTTTCCCTAAAGCCCAGGAAAAAAAAAAGTAAATTTTAAAAACTATTAACTTAATGGGAACTCATTTCCCACATTGAGGTATAATACTGGAAGAGAGCTTCAGGTCATTTCTGCCTGTATCTGCCTGAAACTAGGTGTGAAGACTGGTGGCCATATTTTCTAACTATTTAAAATTATTTATACTATATAAAATTATTTAAACTATTGTTTAAATATTGTGAATTTGCTGTTATTAAACAGCAACAATTAAACAATTAAAACGATTGTATAAAATGTTGACATAAAAAGGTGGAAATGGAAATTATTTACTATTATGAGCATAATATCTAGTCCCTGTGAAATGTCGCCATCTACAGGTCTGCCCTGGCATTGTTAATCGGAATTGCTGTCAGGAAGCAAGCTCAGCAGTAGGTCGCTAACTAACTAACTAACTATGATCATAAGAACATTTTTCAAGAGGGATCAACCTATAAATTAGAGGAGTAAACTTAGTCACTTATTGCACTGAGAAATAAATGTACCTTCGGCTCCAGTTGTGCTCTCGGGGTCCAAGGTTGATTTCTCTCTTCGTTTAATGTAACTGTAAACGCCGGCCGCCGCGGCTGCACCTCCCGCCATACACAGTAGGGGGCGCAGACGAGAATCCTCTACCCCACCACGCATGAATCTCATCAGGTCCATGAGACTTTTCTCGCGATCCGAAAGAATTAATTAAACAAACAAAAGAAAAGCCTCGGAAAACAAAATTAACTCACACAAACGTCAGTGCGCAACTGAAGCCTTATGCCATCACGGCATATTTGGATCTCTGTGACGTCATCACCAAGAAAAGAAACTAACATAAGGTTTTAAACACATTGAGGATAACTGCATCTTTCTCCAAGGCTCTAAACTGATCTAATATTAGATCTAATATTAGTATATTTATGAACAATGAATTATTACTATGACAAGAAATCACCAAGCAGATTTTGCATTTTCATACACGTTGGGCATAAATATCAGAGTTTTCTTGAATAGAAACATAATTCGTTGTTTATAGTTAATGGAATGTACACAAAAGTTTTGGGTAACACTTTTTTTTTTCATAATATTCCTGTACAATGTGATTACAGCATGCATAAAGCTAAAATGATTATAGTTATAAACTCATGTTTATCTGACCCAAATTAAAATTAAAAATAAATTAAATAGTGAATGAATATAGGGATTGTTTCCACATGGGTTAAATGTGGGTTATTGTGGAACCACACTGGGATGGCTGTACATGAGCACCATTAGGGGTGGATTGGGCAAATTTACAGCTCCTTTCAAATGGTAACAGAAGAATGGACCAACAGAACAGTTAATCTTCGTTATTTAAAAAAAGAATGAAATCAAGAACAATATACTGTATGTTTTTCAATTATTTTATTAACTAAAACATACAAAATTTAAAATCAAAGATCATTATCAGAAACCTATCACAAAGCAATTCTACAAATACATTTTTCACCTTTCACACCTGTTTTGACTTTGAGCTGGTGGTGCTTTTGAAATATCCTTGACCTGTTCCTACTCAGTTTTGCCTTGTTCCTGCCTAAAATGTTCAGCCATAACATTATCATGCAAAACATTAAGCGCAATATAGGTTCCCCTTGTGCCACCGGGGCCCCTCGGGGCATGACTCTGGGGGTGTGCGGTGGTGTCTGCCCCAAGGACATTGGCAGTTGATTAGCCAACTCTGGGGTGCTGTGGGTTGCATGGTGGGGTCTCCGTAGATCCCAAGATTTGTCCTTGGGCAAAGTGCATGCCAGGCCCCTGTTGTTCTGAGTTGTGCATTGTCTTTTCTGTGGAATTGGAACAGATGGGCTGGCCCTTACTTCCCACAGGCATAAATGAACCTTGGGTTCCCATGATCCTGTCACCAGTTTACTGGTATATAATTGATAATCAATGTTAATGTGTTAATGTTTTGTGGTGAACTAGAGAACATTTTAAATCTAGAGCCAACAGATCCCAGGCAGGTCATCAATCCTCATGCATATCACTGTATAGGTTTTGAAAATAAGGCTGAATCAAATGACAGTCAGACACACGTTTCCCAACACAGTATGATCATCTGCAGGGTAGGTGAGGTCCTACTGTAAGTGACGTCCATCTTCAAACCAAGTTTACCGGGGACACCCAGTTTATACCACTCCTATGCAAGGCAGGCAGACACATACTGACAAATAATCATGCCTGACCAAATTCTGAGACACCATTGTCTCATGTTTTAAAAACACTGTCAGAAAATAGGAAACAATTAACAGATTAGGAAATATTTGCAAATATCTTTTTATGATCAATAGGAAAATCATATACCACACTTCCTGTTGAACGGTATTATTCATCGAATTGAATGCGTTCCTTTATCAGGGTTGAGTAAATAAATCTTGTGACAATAAAATGTTCATCATTTAAACTTTAATGGTCGTTTTAAGGGATATTTTACGTAGGCCTATTAGATGATAAATAGATTTACACATTCAGATGACTATAAGAGATCGAAATTATTTGTATAGTTGTATACCAAGGGTAATTGTAGTTATAATGGCAATATTACTGTTTTTCTAATTACATGTAGTTCATTAATATATTAAGGACACCCGATCTACAATGTGTATCGCCGCTAGGGGGCACCATCGTAGAGGCAATCACGGGAGATGCGCCGCACCTGGACGCGCTCCTTATAAGGACCCATAGCCCCTGGACATTATTTTGACACCGATAAATGAGAGCCAATCTATTTCTCTCTGGTTAGGGACTGTCATAAAGTAACTTGCAAATTGAACACAACAATGATAGATAGATAGATAGATAGATATGTCTGTTGAAGAGAAAAGAAAATTAATGTAGAAAAGAGAAATGAGTATTTGTTTATAAGAAATTTGTTGAAAACAAAATATTTTTCATTGTTCTTGTTGAGATTCATTTTGTTAAGAGGAAGCTTTTTTTTTTTGGAACGGAAGAATTTCTCGTAAACTAAACATTTCTTCTAGTACAAATATTAACCAATATAATGCATTCTTATGATTTTCTTATGCCATTATATTTATTCCCATTTTTATGACTGTGGTAGGTGCTTTGGTTAACATTCAATTTCACACACTACAGGCAATTTGGAAACACCATTTAACCTAATCTGCGTGTCTTTGGACTATGGGTGGAAACCGGAGTATCCGGAGGAAACCCACCAAAGCCCAGGCAGAACATGCAAACTCTATGCACACAGACCCCAAAGCGGGAATCAAACCCATATCCTGGAGGTGCAAGGTGGCAGTGCTACCACTAAATACCACAAAATAAAGCCATTATTTTGTATGAGTGGATGCATTTTATATGTTTGACCTTATATATAAAATGTCTTTATGCTCCCCACCTGGCAGTTTCTTGTTTTATTGAATGTTTTGTAAATTATTGTGATTCCTTAAAAAAAATCACACTGTTCTTCCATCACTTTTAAATTACGTGTTGTTCATACATAAAATAATTTACATGTGTTTTTACCTTTGCATACATATTTGTAAAGATAAATTTTACTGGGGCATAAGTAGTACTCCAATTATCTCTTTTTGCCATTTAATTATGCATACCTTTTAATTAGTTACATTTTCTGGGCAGATGACTACTGACTGTAGTTTGCCTGTTGCTGTGAACAATCTGTCAGTTCCCCTTAACTTTAAGTGGGTGTGGTCTTGGTACTGATGCATTAGGTGTAGTGACATCACACTATGCTCTCGGGCTTTCTTCTGAAACCTCAGAATCCACCACAGTAATTTTGGTTCAGAAATAAAGCAGGTAAATGTGGTATACTCAAAGCGATTCTTCACAGAGTTTATAGGAAACAGGGAGCATGGTGTTAGAAAAAGAAAAAAAATCTTATTAGGAACTTAAAAGAGAAAGAGAGGAAACTAGACAGGGAGAAACAGGAAGCAGGACAGTTGCTGTTAGAGTGTTAATGATGAAGGATTTAAAGATGAGAGCTGTGAGTATTTTTTGGTAAGTGAACTGCTATTATTAAAAGATTTAATACATTTTATAGTAAATGTAACATTCTAGCTGGACTTCCCCACATTGCCACTAGGCATTTAATGCACATTGTGAGTTGCTTATAGTATAACCTTGGTATATGGTGGAAGGTGCTACTGAATCTGAATCCACATGCAGATTTCTGAATATGATAAGCACATTCTTTGTGTAGAAGGCTGACGGCTACATTTGTCTACGAACAGTTATCCAAAGTAGATACTTTTCTTGCTTTTGATAGTTTATTAACAATGTACAGCATGGGGCATTGGTGGCTCAGTGGTAGGCTTCTCACATGCCATGAGGAAGACGCAGGTCAGATTCCTAGCCAATGCCCTAATCCATCCACTGCATGCAGGACATCTTTAGTGGCAATCCCAGATAAAAATGGGAGGGTTGTAACAGAAAGGGGATCTGGCATAAAACCTGTGCCAAGTTAAATGTGTGAATCATGTGGTCCATTGTGGCCACCCCTTGACGGGAACAACTGAAAGAACAATGGCAACTAACACTGTTCAGTATGAATTAGGTTTTTCAGTCTAACCATACAGTTAGCATAAAGTTACTACTGTCACACATTATACACATACAGAGAGGCCCAAAGAAATCTATACACACTTCAATAGTGGTATTAAGTAGATGTGATTATTGTTTCTACTTTGCTGATTTACTTTTCCCCACACAAGTGGATCATTACAAAAAGGTTCTTTTTGACAATGTAAATAATAAGTTTTATACAGTATATGTTATTTATATAAAGATATTGCATGCTGCCTGATAAGTTCTTGATGCTGTGTTGCAAACTATCACTTTTTTTTTCTTTTTCTTTTTTCTTTATTCAACATTTGCAGTATCTGCCCTTTCGTGCCATTTTTCACTGCTTGCTTTAGTGCCAAATTCAGTTGTCTAGAATGATTAACAACTTATTTCAGAAATGAGAGACAAATAAAACTTAAACTACCCCTTAACTTGTGAAAAAAATCTGCAAAATTAAACAGATTCTAAGTGATTGTCTCACATTAGACCAATTTTCCCATCAGAGCCATGGGTTACAGTGACTTGTGTCATCTGATATTCTGATGTTTAGAATGCTAATGCTAATAATAATAATGCTAATAATAATAATAATAATAATAATAATAATAATAATAATCAGTTTGAATATACTGTTAACAATGTACTGTTTTACTAATTTACTGTTCGTCCGTAGAAGCTGTACTGAACATCACAAAAAGCACAAAAAGTCCTTTTAACAAGTACTGACACTGAAAACTGTAAGTTTAATGCAGTCTATCTAATTTATATAAAGATATGATGTGATACAATAAAGATATCATGATCCTTGTTCCCGGTGTGCCCACTATCTGAAAAGACAACACTGGACTTTTTTTTTTTTTTAAATAGTGGAAGTGCAACACACACACACACACACACACACACACACACACACACACACACTCATCAGCCATTTTGTGCCATTTTCATTGCTTGCTTTACAGCTGTCAAAAAAAAAAAAACACATACACTTCAAACTCTACCCGTTAACTGTATTATGTGAAAGATCTAACTGCAAAATTACATCTACATTTACAGTGGGAAAAGAAAATAATCATTACAATACATTTAAAAATCACATTTTGTTTCAGCATGAAATGAAGACGGACACAGTTTTTGTTTTATCTAGCTGTATTTACTCAGTGCAACCTTTAACATCCATGTGAAAGATAACACGAACATGTTAGGAAAAAAAAAACATAATCGCTTATTTGGAAAAGGATCACCCCCTCCTAAAAATTATTTTGGAAATTTGGTCATGTGAAGCTAATGGCACCTTCTCAATGGCACACAAAGCTTTTCACATGTAGACTTTGCAATATTTGCCCACTCCACTTTGCAGAATTGCTTAAGTTGAGTTAAATTTGATGGTTACCATTTGCGGACTACAGTATAGTCTTCAATAAATCCACAGATTTTCAATGGGGTTTAAGTCAGTATTCTGACAAGGACATTCATCTTTTTCTCCTTTAACCACAGTGTGGTCAGTTTTGCTGTGTGCTTTGCGTCATTGTCATGTTGGGTAAACCATCTTCTAACCGACAACTTTCTGACAGAGGGCAGCAGAGTGTCCTCTGCCCTCTGATGATGGTATTTTAATTTGCTCCATCCATTTTCGTTCTATCCAGACAAGTGCTCCAGTCCCTCCTACAGAGAAACACCCCAATAACAGGATATTACTACCTTCATGCTTTACTGTAGGAATGATTCTACATGGATGGAAGGACAAGCTATATTGGATTTCTGCCAGATATATCGTTTGGTGTTGTAGCCAATTATCTTTCTTTCCTCATCTGACCACCTGTGTTTTTGCAAAGCTCAGTTGTGACTGCATGTTGCCTTTTTTGAGGAGTGGCTTTTTTTTTTCTTGCAACCCTCTTATAGAAGCCACATTTGTGGAGAATTTGTGATGTTGTCACATGCACATAAGTATAACTCTGTCATAAATTCCTGCAGCTGCTTCAGGGTTGCTGTAGGCCTCTCGGTAGCCTTTCTTACCAGTTTCTGGCCAGTTTGGAGCGATGTCTTGATCCATGTATTGGTCTGTATTGGACCAAATACCTTCCACTTTTTAATAATAGACTTCACTGTGCTTCTAGACAGTGATCAAGACTGTAGAATTTGTATCCATCTCCTTCTGCATGCGCACAACTTTATACGGATATATTTTTGATGGTACCTTGCCATGAATAGTTGATTGTTTGCTTCACTTGCACTACCAGGCACTGAAATGCTCCAGTCTTGCCAAATAATCACAGTTGAATGTTGAACGCCTTTGTGTGCCATTTGGATAGTGATTAGCTTCTCCTGATTGAGTTTATAAGTCATTTGAGAGGGGTGATCCTTTTCCAAATCTGTGATTCTTTTTTTTCTTCTTCTTCTATTTTTTCTGACAAGTTGGTGTTATATCTTACACTTGGGTGGTAAATATTACATTGAATAAATACAGCTAGATAAAACCAAAACTGTGTCCATCCTAATTTGATTATTTTAAAGGGGTGATTCTTTTCTATATCCACTGTATATTACTATTACAAGTAATTATAATAATACTCAGTTTGAATACCCTTTTGACAGTATTCCTCAATACAATATTTGGCATATCATTAAATATTTATATTCATATTTATAATAATATTAGTCAATAATGTCTTATTGTTTTATTGTGTTAGCACACTGTTGTCAAAGGCCCATTAAACTTGCTACTTAAAACTATATCGAATTCTAATATGTATAGGATGATAAAGTCTGAGCATATTTTCTTCTAATACCTTGTTACATTGTTAAAGACGTTTAAACAGGAAAATACTCAACATCTCTTATTGGTGTTTGGATGACTATTTTAGGACAATCATCTTTTATTTTAAAGTTACAAATAGAATTATCATATGTAACGGAGTAAAATACTAATTTCAATAATTCGCTAATTTCATTACCTTTAATCAATATTGTATAGTCATCTAAAACTTTTTTTTATGCAGTGTGCGGTAAAATGATAATTATTATAAAGAAAATAAGATCACATTACATTGTTTAAACTTTTTACACAGTAATGTGTCCTCACATGACATTTACGTGAATAAAAGGAGGCAGCATTTTTGCTGGAACATATGAGAGGAGATTGATATCTCTGCCTTTCATTTTAGCTTTTTCTTTTCTCAGTCATTATGCCTTCTGTTTAAAGGAGAGAAGTCTGCTACCACATTTAATGGAAATGGAGGTTTTTAAGATCCTTGTGGTGCTTCAGGCTCTTGTTCTCTGTCAAGGTTTGTGCATTACTCATTATTTATTTCATAAAATGTATGAAATAATGAAATGTTTTCATAATTTTCCTTGAAATAATCCTATAATGAACAGGTAAGTTCAAGTCAAGTTTAATTGTTCTTATGTCTCCATTGTTCATGCCTTTGTTTGTCATTTCCTGCATGCAAAGCCATTCTGTATCTATCTTTGATATGAAGATTTTCAAAGTTATTTTTGCTTTAAGTTTTTGGGTCTTAAAAATCTTATTTCTAAAGGTTTTTAAAAGTTCATTCTGTTCTTATGAGGCTAGTGATGTGAAGTACTTGTACATTTGCACTATAATGACCGACATACATTTGTGAGGAATCTTATTTCACAGTAATTTAAATGATTTATCTATGTCTTAATTGTATTCGATAACTGATGATTCAATTAAATTCAATAAAATTTTATTTATTAAGCGCTTTTAACAATGGCCATTGCCACAAGACAGCTTGACAGAATCAAAAATAATGGAAAAAAGTTTGAAAAGTGTGAGGAAATATGTGTAGATTATGATTATCAATTTGTCCCTGATGAGTAAGTCAGGGGTGACACAGGGAAGGAAAAACTGAAATGACAATAGGAAGAAACCTTGAAAGGAACCAGATACAACAAGGAACCCATCCTCATGGGTGTATTTCGTTTCCTTATGATGTGTTTCATTTTATTATTTGAGTTTTTCATATGCAGTTAAAGACTTTTTCACTTTTATTTTGCCATTTGTCAGATGTCCTTATCCAGAGCCACTCACAGACATGCTTTGTAGACTTTGTCATAAATACATCCTCATACGAGTTTACTAGAGTACAGTCAGTTTAAATGCCTTGTTGAAGAGTTAAGTACAGTATACAAATTTTTCTTAAATAAATAGCAGATCGTTAATTTAAGTGCTTGACGAAGAGAGACAGGTCTCTTCTTTTTGTTTCATTTCAGTTCAGTTTTACTTATATAGTGCTTTGAACAACGATCATTGCCACAAAGCAGCTTTACAGAATAAAGAAATTATGGAAAATGTGAGGAAATATGTAAAAATTATAAATATCAGTTAGTCCCTGATGAGTACGCCATGGGCGATAAGAAAAAATGTTAGTACATTGGGGTTTACATTGCAATAGATTGATTTGCAGTCATATTCTGTGCTATGTGGCTAAACGTTTGGAAAAGGAAAACATGACATCCACTTTTTTTTTTTATATTTTATTTTTCTTTATTCTGTTTCTTCATTTTTAACTTTGTACTGTCCACTTTCTGCCAAGGTAAAACAAATTTCCCACTTGTGGCACCAATACAGGTTTATCTTTATCATTTTTATCTTTACTTTCATTGTCGGAAACTCAGGTACAAAACTGAAATTTTTTAGTCCTAAACTACTGTTCACAAGAGATCAGAGAAAATTGCAAGAGAGAACTCTAACCAGAAGCAAGTCACCAAGATGTGTCAGACAGGTCAGAAAGGTAGGGATCGCTGGCAAGTATGGTATAAATACAGTAAGGTATACTTAA
>JAQKPX010099977.1:0-15378 GCA_030068255.1 Clarias angolensis | reverse complement strand
TAATATAATATAATATAATATAATATAATATAATATAATATAATATAATATAATATAATATAATATAATATAATATGATATAATATAATATAATAAAAAACAACTGTTTTTGTTAAGCAAATAAACACATAAATACTAAATCACTTAAAGAAAACTGCCATACTGTGATTGTATACCTCGATCTATATAAAGGCTAAAAGTCTTTGAAAATTAATTAACCAACAAAAATACTGATCTGTTAGTAAAAAAGAAAAAACATGAATACGTACAAAATAAACACATAGACAAACTCCACCTCCAAAATTGACCCCAGCCTTTGTCGCTGTCCATACAAGCTGCATCTAACAAACATCTACACTCCAACATTAAATACTTTTTTAAACAAATGCGTTTTTTTTCCCACTACAAAAATTTTTTGATCCACATTCAGGATCAAAAAGATAGTTCGTCCACACCTCCTTATATCAATGCATTTTTGTTTTTGTTTTTTGTTTTTTGTTTTTTTTAAAACCCAAATATTTGTTATCGAATCCCGTCATGTCCCTTAATCTTAATCTTAATCTTAATCTGTCATTTCCTGCTCAGGATTTTCTTTTGCATGGTTTCCAGTTTGTAAAGTCTAAACACACGTCTTCCCACATTATCCTGCAGGAAAATCTGGATTCTTGGGAATTTTTTTGTAGGCAAACCTTCTTAAGCTTGAACATAAACCTGATTAGCTGTAGGTGAAACTAATGGGAGAGACTTTTTCCACTGTTTAACGTCGAGTCTGTCTGTGGTGAGACTGCCATTTATCCAGATAATCAGCAAAACACTCTGGGTCTACTACAAAATTTATTTACCTTCATGCAGGATCTTTCTGCACCGCACGCTGCTCCTAATTAAGTTTATGTGTTAAACATGGTTGTCACATAATTACTTGCTGAACTGAAACATTTATTCCTTATAAACATTTTGACATAAACATGTCTTTTTCTGCCCCTGCGACTAAATTACCCACAAATATTCCGCATAACTGCATTGATTCGGTGTCACATTAAGTAAGCAACTAATGACAAATCCATTAAATGTGTAATCACTTTTTTTTTTTGCCTTCCCGGGGAGACTGAATTAACTGCGATTTGATTTATACAAACAAATATTTGAAAAGCCTCAGCGATCTGCCTTCATTTTAGTAATTCTTGGTTGTTGGCCAGCCTTACACTAAGCAAGACGGTGTGCTTTACAGCGGAAGGTTTTCCTGCACATGTTCCAACATTTATTACAACGTCATTAACTTCTATAACGAACCCTAAACCCACCCTATGATTAGAACAATAAGAACGCACTTTCTTTCTGGATTTCATTTTAGCATCATTCCAATGCATTGTGATGCATTTTCTTTCGCTTGCATGCGGTAAGGGTGTACTCCCTGCCTACACGGAGAGGCGGCTGGGTTTCTTTTCTTCTCCGAATCATGATTGCTGGACTGGATATTGTCCTTCAACACAACAGATGCTTCCTTAAAGGGGTGGCTCTATCGGGGCAGAACTTGGCCCTGCTACAGCCCTTCCCCCACCTCCCCTTTAAATCCTGCTTTCACAGACATTAAAAATAGAACAAATCTGGACAGAAGACAAAAAACAAAACACAGATAGGGACAGTTAAAAAAAAAAAAAAAAAAGGTTGGAATCATTCTATGGTAAATGCCTCTAAAAACACACGCAAGGGTCATACAAAGCAGATCCCGGAGGATATGTAGCGATTTTCCTTTCTTTTCTTTTCTTTTTTTAATATAGTTCTGCCACTACATACATTTCATTTCTGTTGCTGTGATGGGGCTTGTGTCACTCAAATATTTACAGGTTAGTTCTGTGCTATAACATCTGTTGTAATGCTGGCCTGCTTTGTAATAAACAGAGATTATAGTACTCACGGACTTCAAAAACTATAATGTGTGTGTATATGTGTGTGTATATGTGTGTGTGTGTGAGAGAGAAAGAGAATGAGCAACATGCCAAACTTTAGACTAGCATATCACCCTTTCCTTTCCCATAATTCCACATATGGTTCATCTACCCATAATGCATTCCTGATAAAAGGGTGGAGCGAGAGCTGAAACACAGAACTAGTGTGGATGGAAAGATCGAGTGTTAGGTTTGTTTGTGCAGGAAATGAGATAAGTTTAGATTGAAACCCGGCACCTTTGCTATATCTAAATGTAATCTTTGTGCAGGATGAATGCAATACAGTATCTACAGCGAGCGCTGACGTGCGCAAGTGATACTGAGTAACAGAGAACCAACACTGGATTAAATATCACACTTTTTACTTGCTACTTTAAAACTTAGCACATTTTTTTTTTTCTTCTTCAGGGTTGATTTTTATCATGCTAGGTACAGTATATTTTAGTCAATCTATTGTAAAGTTTCTGGTCTCATCAGAGAAGAACAAACTTGTTTCATAAACAAACAAACAAACAACTTTAACTTTTTATAATTGTTAGCTGTTCTTACAGAAGCGACAAAGTTAGGAAAAGTAAAAATAAATAAATAAATAAATAAATAAAATATCTTGCCTGCACTCTCAGGCTCTTTTCTAACATCCATCTCAAATGATCGGATCACAACCCTTAGCCGTTTACACCTGGCATCACAAATGTGTCTCTGGTGACCACTCGTGATCAGATTTCATACATCATTTCCGCAGGAGGAAGGGCGTCACACACATTTATTACATCAGTCTTCAGAGGCATTTGTTTTCAAGCAGAAATGTCCCGTGATGTTTTAACCATTTTATATTGCTTTATATTGCTTTTTTATTTTTAACCATTTTATATTGTGTGCTCTGCTAAAAATACTTTTACATGTATGAGGGGGTTACCTAAAAAAAAAGAGCTGTTTTAGAAGTTGTTATTATAGTGTTGTGTTCATCTGTTGTTGTTTAAAAGTTGGTCCTTTTTTAAGTGCCGAAGACATTGAAGTTCAGTCAAACTATAAATGTGATGCATCACAAACTACCTTTGCATGTACTAAACCCCTTTCACACCTGGACTTGTTTCTATTCACTAAAGATTCATATATACTGTAAATGAGGATACATATTTATTGTGAAAAACCCCCAGGATTTTATAATCTAATGGAATCAATGTTATGATTGGTTCCAAATATTTGATTACCAATTATTTCAAATATCACCTAGAGCATCAGAAACACTTTGCTCTTTTGGTTACTTTGGAAACTGTGTGAGATTTTTTAATTTTAATGCAGGTTGTTACAGAAGGACAGGACCAAACTTTAATCAAGATAAAGACAAAATGAAGCATTAAGAATGAGGCAGGGGTCACATGATCAACAAACAAACAAACAAACAAACAAAAAACAAACCAACATTTTGTAATGAGCGAGTGATCCGAGTAAACAGGTGAGTTGGAATGTGTGTGCTAGGAGTTAGAGTCATTGGCCTGCAGGCATCCATTTCATTCAGGGAACTGTAGTCAGTTGCTGATTCTGGCGCATCCAAGAAGCATCCAACATATTCTCACAGGAGAACCAGTATATCTGATTATTTATGCATACAGGTCCAGATCGACAGGTAAGTTTTATATCAAACATCAGAACAAGGACAAAATGTGATCTCAGTGACGTGCTCAAAGACTTCAAATACTCAAAGAGTTGTTTTGAACATTAAAAAATAAAATAAAAAAATCTCATGGGATTTTTCTGCACAACAGTCTCTACAGTTTACGTAAAATTGGATGAAAAGCAAAACAACAACAACAACAACAACAACAACACTGGGTGATCAATAGTTCTTTGGATTGAAACAACATCTTGTTAATAAAAATGAGAAAAAAAAGAAAAAAAAATGCCAGACTAGTTCAGGAAGGATATTACTGTATAACTCAATCACTTTTTACAACCATGTTGAGCAGAAAAGCATCTCTGAATGCACAACATGTCAAACCTGAAGATGAATTTCATCTCACTTTCATCCAAGAACAGGAATATGAGGCATTAGTCAACACAAGCTCACTTTAAGTTAATGGCAATGATTATAGTGTAAAAATATTATAATTACATCTTACATAAAATATAGATGTAATTCACTTATTTTCTACTACTGCATCAATTTCTCTTGTCTTTAATAATAATCATAATCATAATAATAATAATAATAATAATAATAATAATAATAATAATAATAATAATAATAATATTATTATTATTATTATTATTATTATTATGTGTTTAAGTATTTACAATTTACCCAATGAAACAAAACATAAGTGTTTAAAAAATGGACATAACTGTCTGTTTAAGGGGAAAATGTGGATATTAAAAGGTTTTTTTTTTTACAGTCTCAGTAGTGCATTTGTACGACAAGATTCTTAATCTACCACAACATGTTACACCCCTTTTCCCCCCTTTTATTATTTAAAGTAATGCACTAAAGCTTTGACCTTTTGACCTGCAAATCAAAACAGCCATCATGGACCAAAAAACTGTGTTCTTATTAAACAAGCCACTGAAAGCAAATTGACACTGCAAAAGAACTCTTCGTATGTTCTGTACACATACCTCCCAATTTGATTATCGTTATTAATTCTGCCGACATTGGCAGTCTTGACAGCATCCTAGAAAAGCAATGACTGTGGAATCTAATTTATCCCACGCGCAAATCCATCATTTACAGAAAGTGCCACGTCTATCGGAGAATAAAGCACCCGAACCCTGCAGATTTGTCTCCCTGACAAAGAACGAGGAGGAGAAAAACGACATGAAGGTGCATTCCAATCGATGAAGGAATCTCACGGATTGGGACTAAGCCTGAATATTTTTCCCCCAACTTTGCATTTTTTACTCTTCTTAGCGAGTCGGGCCACAGGGGAGCGGGCTTGTTTTCACTCTCAGCCTCATCAATAGCTAAATCCTGGTGAACAAGTGACATGGAGAAGCTGGAATCAATAGTCCCGCCTGCATTCTCCCCTCCTTCTGGTCAAATGGTTCAGCACGGCTGACAGGCATGACAAGCCGAACATGATGCAAAATCATTATCAGCAGGCCATGGAGATGAGTGCAGAAAAACATGACACAGGCATTAATGGCCGTGGCCTGTGCCGAATAAAGAAGCTCCTCTCTAAAGGATTTGTCAAGTGGAAAAAAGATGTGGGGCCAAACTTCTCCTAGTGCATCGATTCTTGGCTGGTATCGAACGGGAAAAAAATAAAAAATCATGGTCAATATGATGCCATGGTGAGACAGGGATGTCAGCTGTAGAAATGTTTTAATTTGCTGGAAACACTTCTCCCTGCAAATAGATGCCACAACCATAGCAATAACATGGCGGAAAAAAGCGCAATAAGTGAGATGTCAATAAATATAGTGTGTGAATGCTACACATAAATAATATCCTATAATATTTAAATCTTAAAGGTTTATTTTGTATATTCTATAATTCAGTATTCCTCCCACAGCTATATGTTACCTCCTAAAGATATGTTTGTGTGTGTGTGTGTGTGTGTGTGTGTGTGTGTGTATACTTCTGCATACTCTGTACAATTTCTGAAGGGTTGCATTTGTTTGCCATCAGTAGCATCTCTCTCTTTGCCTTCCCATCCAGCTGAAGGTCATTGCATGAATTATGTGTTTAGAGCAAACTGTATTAAAAAAAAAAAAGAGCTATTTGATATATTGCACTGAAATCTTCTTTCATATTGTTGAAATATCTTGTGATTGAACCGGTAGCCAAAAGGTCTCAAATTATTGCGCTGCCTTTCATAAAGCTGTTTATCACTTTATGATACATTCATTATTCCAGTCTGTTTTTAGTTTCTTTTTTCTTTCCTTTTAATGAAGTTCAGACATTTTATTTGCCTCCCGCTCTTATGACGGTAATGAACTCCGATGAAAGACGGGGGTCGTTTTTAGTAATAACCAATCTTGCTGTGTCAGAATAGGACTCAGTCCAACACTTAAGGAGTTATTTCATCCCATTTCATTACGCCACACTTATTGGGTTTTTGAAAAGAAAAAAAGAAGAGAGGGGGAGCTCGTTAAGTAGCGTCTCGACTCAATTAAAAATTAAAATCAAATATTTTATTATAGACAGTGAACTATTAACATGAATATAGGTCATAGCACAAAGAGGAAGGCACAAGTGCATTAATTAAATAATAAGGGAAATTCCGTCAGCACGGGCCAACAAAAATGAATAAACAATAAAATAAAAAAAGCCCTGAACCAGAATTGCTCATCTGAATGCTTGTTTAGGTTCGGTTAAGCTGACCCTAGATGTCATCACAGGATTATAAGGAGAGGCTCGATTGTTATAGAAATTTAATAAATAAATACATTTAAAAAGCCTTGATTAGTCCTTAACACTGCGACACAGGCCGCATTAGATGCCTGCTTAATCCAGGTTAGAGTGCAATAGGGTCATCACAGAAATTAACTTTTTGTTCATTAATTTGTCTGGATTAGTCGAGGGCAAAGACACAGCAAATCTGCTCCAGTTTTTCTTATGGAAATCATTTAAAAGTGTACATCAATTGTGGCTTGTGGGTGACTTTGGGGTTAATCAGGCTGATGTGTCCTTTTAATTGCTTTCTATTCAGAGTAAATTCATTAGATAATGTTCTCTTCAAAATTCATGAATCAATTTAACTGAAGAAAACCACATTAACAGCTTTGGTTCCATTACCATGCGCTGTCATGTCAGCAGCCAGAAAGCTCGCTCTTCCTTTAGGCAAACACCTTTTTTATGTCCCGTGATTGCTTTAAAGAGGGATTTATTTCAAATCCATTTCTTTTTTTGCCCATTACTGATTTACCCAAATTCAATGCCAAATTATAACAAAGAAATAAGCCCTGCAACCCCTTTTAATCAGCAAAGAGAGCTGATACACTCAAAGGGACGTGATATGTGGTGCTGGTTGTTATTTGCGGTTAATTTGGACTGATTACATTGTGGCTAGACTTTGGCCTGGGGCAGAGAGAGGCTGGTAGAGAATGGCGATACTTCTTCTCTAATCTCACCACCGCCGCACGGATATAAAGGAGAACACTTGGCATTGTGTGACGTGAGAATTTCGCAGGCCTAAATATGTCAATCATGGTTCTACAGCACTTAGTTTGAGTCATTAAAAAAGCGTGATATCTTCGTGGTTGTCTCCGAGTGATTTCACAATGACAGAGCGGATTTAGCCGCTGGGCCCGAAATGATGACTAGTGCTGCTTTATCAGAGCCATGGTGAATTGGGGATAGCACATCAGTCCTTCGGAAAGAACAAAACATTAAAATCACAGTAGAACATGATTTATTTGCATCACCGAGCCTAAATTTGTTCTCAGAGACCAATGTGGATGTCAGTAGATTGAATGTTTTTTTCTCTACTCTGAGAGTTTGAGAGGAACTTGATAGAAAGTCCATTACTGAAAAACAAAATTGTCAACTTTATTAATTTGCATAAATTTAGCCTTGTGTATCAAATGGCATAAAGGAATTAAAGAGGCAGAGCAGCAGTCTCATGGCAATTCACTCTCGCTGTGTTCAGGTTTGTTTTGATTCTAATTAATTCTCTAATGCTGTCATCTTTTGTACCGCTTAAAAACATGTCCCCTCCGTCTCCTCCTCTTTCCTCCCTCCGCAAAAATCCATCCCCTACCCTACAGCCACCCAGCCCCATGCAGAGCCTCCACATAATCAAGGTAATTTGCCTGAACTTGGGGGAATATTTACCAAATCCAGGGCGGCCTGGCTTGATTGATATCCACCCATGTGACTTATTAAGCTTTGTCAGAGCAAAGGCCCTGCGGTGGTGTTAAATAATTTTTCATTGATAATCACCCTGTCATCGCTATCAAGACAACTTTTTGAAGAGTGAGCTGACAAAGAGGGATTGTAAGCATGGCGAGGGGGGAGTATTAAGGGGGTAGAGACGAGGCCTCTTAATTTGTTAATAAATGCTTCTTTGGTGTAGGACAGGGATTAAGGCAGAGAGAGCTGTCAGAGGGACAGGTGAGAGAAGGGCTGGCAGCCTTTAATTTCTCAGCTCAGAAAGACAGAGCTCTTTAGGGACTAATCTCCTTATCAACACTGGGCTCTAGCCCCCTGCTATTCACGCTAATTCGTGACCACTTTTCTCTCCCCTCTTCTGCTTCGCCTGCGCTTCCTGCTCTACGGACCCCCCTCTCCACCCGAGTGACGGAATCAAGAAAGAATCATGTTTTACCCCTAGCTATTTAAATAAATGATGGTCAATGAGAGTACATCCACTTCAGGCGATGGAAGCTTTTTTTTTCCGTCCAATTTGAGAGAATTGGATTTAAATTATCGCTTTACCTGAAGCGGAACGGAATCCAGCTCCTAACATTTCTTTGTGCACTGCTGTGAAACATGCTGTGATATTAAGGTCAAGGTCACATGTGTTTATTTTGTGTCTGCTGACATTGGGTTCAACTTCTTGACATTTTCTGCCTCACTTTCTAAACTTAAGTTCCTAAAATAAACACTGTAGTGATGGGAAAATTTGTGTTAATCCGCAGTTGTGGCTAATATGTGGCACGGTAAGATGTTTTCTCATATTGAGTAATCATATACCGATAACACGTAACTCTTAACATTAAAGAAATAAGATCTCAAGTCTGTAGCACAATAAAATTATTACAGTATAGTGCACTGCATAAGTGATCCTGATTCTGATCTCATTTTAATTCTTGCACTTTTTCTTTTGTATTTCATATTTCATGACTGCAAGACCATATGGGTAAGGAATTAGGGATTGCATGTTGTGTTAGTTAGAGTAGTGTGTACTTCACTGCCATTCTTATTTTTTTCTCTATTAGTTATTAGTATTTTATAGCAGCTACTATTTAATCTAGTCATTCCATTACCGTCTTGTAGATTAATGAAACATCATAAAAGATAATCAAGATACTGTAATATACTCTGTCTGTGACAGTTTTATTTATGTTGACACTGGAGACTCATTCCTTAAATGTTAAATAACTGTCACCTTATAGAAAGCTAGTCCCCATCAATACTGATTATGCTTCACATTTATTATAGTTCTCCTATATATATTATGGATTATCTGTTACTGTTAGGCATTATTACATATTAGAATGGACACATTAATATACAGTATACCTGTTAATAAGGTTATATATATATATAAAACTTGTTTGTATAAAACCAGCAAGTTTATCTGGGTCTTCTTTCAACCAGAAGGTCTTCAAAATATATAAAAATAATAATAAAATAAAATTAATTTTATTCCAATAAAAAAAACTTTCCATCTGTTTGGCTTATTTATTGGATTTCTTTATTTATTGTATTTCAATATACTGGCATTGCTTTGTAATTAAAACATTGCTTGGGTGAATTTAATTAAAATCAACTTACATCCTGTCAGACTTTCCACAAGTTTGTGAAAAAATGGACAATTCGGTGTCTGACCGTCTGCTCAAGTCGAGCATGCTCACTTTCCCCTGCCTTGATCTTAATCTCAGAGAGAAATCTATAATCGTCTCTACAGGCTTTGTACTGAACACCTGTATATAGGTACTCCTGTGCACTGAGCATTCCCTACAGCTCTACGTCTGTCTCTTGGGGTTCAAACAATTTCTACACTCAGCTAAGCTCCAAGCACCTCTTATTTAGGCTGTTTGCGGTGGAGCAGACTGCAGTAATCTCCCATACTTAATGAAAAGTTTAAAGCATACGGTGAGGGGTCAGGACCTCACAGCGAGCCTGAGCACTGGTGTAAATTGTTTAACCAAAGTGCGAGTCGACCCTCTGAAATGGTATCCCTGCTAGGAGAGGCAGTACATGTCGTAAAGACGCTACAGCTCATTAAACTCCTCCTCAAAACAGATTACACTGCTAGTGGCCACTGGGGAATCGGCAGTGTCCCATTGGCTGGGGCTGCATTTGTCTGTATTGATCAGGCAAAACCAATCGCCTGGGTTTATGTCCACTATTGTGGCAAGTATTTATGAAGGAGGCATTAGCCAGTCACTGAGCTCATGTAATGGGAGAACACAGGTGGGGCCACTTTAAAACCATGCTTTTATTGAAGAAAAATAAAGCAAAGAGCATGAAATCATTGGTGCATCTGCTTCATTCATGAGTGTTAGGATTTTTTTTTCCTTTTCTTTTGACCAAAGGCTATTATACTTTGACAATTCTTGCCAATTCCTTTTCATTGAACAATGATTTGAAGTTGAAATCCACTCCATGTTGTCCCTCATTAGGAACTCTCTTACCTATAGTAAGCCTGTAGTTCCCAGTTTCACTTTCTACTCACATATCTTCTGATTAAATTACTGTGCGAGCTTGTTATTATTCGGTTTCTTTCACCCAATCCTTTCGTTCATTTTTTTTTTATCTGATGTAGAAGACCCCATGCGGTGGTCCTTTGAAAGTTCTGCGCTCTGAGGGAGTGTGGCCCCCTAATGATTAGCTCGAGAGGGGAGCTTTCATTTCCTTACTTTCCCTTAAGATCACAGCAGAGGAATCGCAGCACCCGTTCACTTATCAGCTGAGAGGACATGATTAAAAACATGAGAGCGAATAGTTCAATCTGAGGCCTTAAAGGACACCTCCTCTCCTCCTGTCTTCCCCCAAAGAGGTGCTACTTACCTCCATTACCGGCTGTATGCATCATTGATGAGAATAAGCGGGTGCATAATTTGTGCATTGTTGGGGTCAAAATAGTTCTACACTCTCTTATGCTACAGCAATAACATCCTGTACATCAGTTCAAAATTTGGATAAAGGATTTTCTGAAGGTATTGATACAAATATTGCACTAATAATGAATTGTGACATAACCTGAAGACGGCCAAGTTTTGCTAGAATTAAAAAAAAAAAAGAACAGAATGTGAACAGTAGAAAGCTCCATATACTCCTGTGGTCAAAATTTATGTTTGCAATTAAGGAGAACGAGGAATCTTCATTTCAGTGACTAAAACAGTGCAGGATGATGTAATCAGCAGCAAAAGTTCCAGAAAATGTTTTCCTTTCTGCCATCACAAAATCCAACCCAAGTGATGGCTACAAATACAGATTATGTTATTTTTTTATTTTTTTATTTTTTTTTGCTATGGACAAACTGAGACTGACAAGAGGATTTTAATAAAATCACACGAGAAGCTGTTAATCCTAACCCTGTGTATATGGTTACCTTATCCAATGTTCAATTATTCACTTTTAGTAATGGTTTTATTCCATGGTCAGGGTTGCTGCTGATCTGGAGTCTATTACTGGAACACTGAACATATGGTGGGAATTCACCCCGGGTGCGATGCCAGTCTATTTCAGGTAAGACATTAATGCCCTGTCACACCCCATGATGAAGACTATGAAGATCTCACTCTGTCCTACAAACATCAAAGGATGCAAAGAGAATGGGATCAAAATGAAAATAAAAAATAAAAAATGCATTTACTGTATAAAGTTCATACTGCGTCCCTGTCAGGTTCTCAATGCGTCTATTATGTTGTCATTAATTTCCTATCAGGCACAGGCGCTCACCGGGTCCAGTTAGATCAGAGTTGTTAGTATATCCGATCAGATCGCAGCACGCTCTTACCAGGTGCTTATCACATACTACCATGTTGGCAGGTTGGTATAAATACTGCAAGTGCTTCACATCAAAATTGATGGTGTGAGGAATTGGATCCAGTGTTTATACTAAACTACAGGTTACCTGCGTCTCAGCTCGCATACATGCGGATCTTGCGTGTTACCGTTACTTGCGTATAGTAGCATTTTCCCCCCAAATAAACTGATGCCCATGACATTTGGTTAGGTACAGTATGTCTGTGACACACCCAGAGTATGACATAAAAGCAGATAAACACATGTGACTACCTGTGCAAACTACCTGCGTTCACAGCCAAAAACAAGCAAACAGAATTTCTGTTTTAAATAGAATATAGTGATAAGCACTACAACAGAGACTTACCATGGTCATAGCCCAAGCCTGAAGAACTCCATTGACATAGCAACACTGAGGTAACATCCCAATGACAACTTTCAAAGCGCTGTCAATAAGGTCCCTAAGACGTGTTAGTTACATCATTGTCTGGTCAATATTGTCTTTACCATGTCCTTCTTACGTTCTCCCTGCATCTTGCTTTCACCAGGCTGCCGTGCAAAAAATGCACATCAACGGAGACAATACAACATCCTCACTGGTTTCTACTGTCTTCCAGCCAAGGTGTACAAGCTCTTATTGTGTTCACCCAAATTTTGCTGGATGTTGAGGGATGTGGCTCAGTTCGACGGGAGTTTAACATTCTCCAACACACCAAGTAGCATTTTTTTTTTGCAAAACCCAAGCTTAAGAATAAATTTTTGATGCTTTAATTTAAATATTCAGTTGTGCAAAGCACTAAAGTTTGCAAGTAAACCCATGTTAGAATTGCATTTTATCCCTTTTGTACATAAACTTTTACAAACCATACTTCTTAGTATTTTTTTTTACTAATAGTCCTTGCAGAGTAAGCACTACTGCATAGTGAAGCACTTCCTGTAGGTTAAAAGCCATTCAGATACAATGCATCAACTTTGAGTAACTAGTGAAGGAATTTCAATAGACTTCAGTTTAGCTTGTGCAGTATTAGCATGTCAGAAAATGTTGACTCTCCCAACAGCTCAGACACTCGCTCTTACTGATTGTTGATGACTCTAAGAGGTCAACAATCAGATCCCAGGTTTACATATGGGAAGTCAATCCACTCTTGACATACTCCCACCTGCTCATGCATATATTCCTGGTCTGAGAGTGGGACCTCAGTGGGTTCTGCATATGTACTTATTCTCTGAAATATTTATAGATGTATATATATATATGTATAGATCATCTCCAGGATTTAAATGCAGATCTATTTCAGTGATAAATGCCTAGGTAGTAGAAAGGGCAGCACAGTATATAGAGTTTCCAGAGAAACAGGCCATTTTGGACAAAAGTTTCCTGACAATTGTTCACAGTGCAAAACAAAGTGCATTTCAGTCTAGGTGTGTATGTTTTTACTTTTTTATAAGTATATATTGTAAGTAAGGCAGAAAGGGGGCTTAGTAGTTAGCACTGAGATCTTGTACCTGCAGGGTTGAGGGTTTGAACTGGGTCTGTGTCAGTTTGCATGTTCTTCGCGTGCTTGGTGGGTTTCCTCCCACAGTCCAAAGACATGCAGATTAGGATAATTGGTGTTCCCACATTGCCCATAGTGTGTGTGTGTATGTGTGTGTGTGTGTGTGTGTGTGTGTGTGTGTGTGTGTGTGCATGCATGTGCATGTGTGTGCCCTGCAATAGATTTGCACCCTGTCCAGGGTGTACCCCACCTCATGCTCAAAGTCTCCTGGGATAGGCTGCAGGACCCCCGCGACTCTGTGTAGAAGCGGTATAGAAGATGAATAAATTAATTAATATTTAAGGTGTATATACTATACCTAAAATACTGCATGGTAGTCTTACTGAAGTGCTTTACAACAACACCATGTTGCTTGACAGAATGACAAATTAGATGAAGTATTAATAGTGGTTGCTATGGCAAGGATGATGTGAGAAAAAGTCAAGTGGAGGCAGTAATTTCATGTTGGACATTTTTTTCCTTTTTTTTTTAATTTGGCGAAGTTCCTCTCACATTCTGGCATCAATAAAATATCTGCTCAGAGAGGAAACTCTGGTGTTTGTGGAGCCAGTGGTTCTGAAAATGGGAGGAAAAACTACATGGCCCAACAACATCCATCGAATCAGGACCAGGAGTACCTGTCAATCATATTGGCTGTCAGTTCCCGAAAGGCTCCCCAATGCATTAGTATTCAAAAGTTCTAGCCTTGGCATGTTTTTGGGGGATATGGAGTATGGCTTTGGAGAAAACACTAAACTGAGGGTCTGTATTTGTTTGAATTTTTGAATTTCAAAACCACATTCTCATGCTAACTGTCAGGGAAATCACAGAGTATGCATTAAATAAATTGATGATAATAATAATAATAATAATAATAATAATAATAATAATAATAATAATAATAATAATAATAATCTCTCAGCATTGCCCAGGCTATTAGAATGCATGATGTATTATTAAGCACACTTAATCTGTCTGTGAAGAGTATTAAATTTGTATTTTTAGGCTTTTAGAATTAGGCATGATTGAGTCTTAAGGAGAAACAATAGATAACACAACTGGTTTTAATGCATCCAGTACTAAAGATCCACTGCAATTACTATTATCTCATTAGAGCTCTGGAAAAATAATAGACAGGTATTGTTCATTCACAACACATCAACACATACAGTATAGATAATAAACAAGTGCATACAGATTGCCTTCAGTTTTGGCGTTTGTCATATTGCAGAAAGGTAGGATGCAGTGCTTCTACTAGTCAAGATTGTGTGCTTTAATTATGGGAGTAAAAAAAAATATCTTTATTTTTTTATATGGTGTCCTGCTACATTAATGCACTTGGCCTAGCTTTTCACTAGTGCTTGCATACCATCAAGGTAGAAAGTTTCCTCAGTACGCTGGAGCCATGATCGGACCGCTGCTTCATGTCTGAAACACTGGCCTCCCAGGAATCCATACAAAGCCCAAACATGTGGAAATGGCTTAGAGTGCCCAGCTGAGTTCCTGTAATGTGCAAGAGGTTTTTGTGAATTATTGTGTGTACAGTTCTACAGGTTGGTGACAAGGTATGCATTGAATTTCAAGTATCAGGTGTTCCACTGGCTGAATGTTCATGGATATAACTGCATTGGGCTCTGAGCCATCTTACCCTTTATTGAAATTTCTGATTTGACTTGAACATCCCTTGTGTGTGTATGCTAACTACAGTGCATAGTCTCTTTTGGTCTTTGTACAGTAAATAAGGGCTTATTGTTTCATTGGGAATTTCAAGACAGTTTGTACTGAAATTTGCTGAGCTATGGTAGAAATATGACTTTATTTTGGTGCTCAGCAAAGCCGGGTTTAGACTAAGCAACAACAACAGAACAGAACAAAATGTTCACCCATTTTCCATAATGATAATCTTGTGTAGGATCATGAGGGGAGACACCTAGAATGGGTTGCCAACTAATCACAGGGCAAAGGTGCCTACACACAATCACTAACTCAATCACTTGTCGCATGTCTTTGGACAATGATAGGAAACCAGAGTGCCTGAGGGAAACCCACAAAGCATGGGAAGAAAATGTGAACTCGATGCACACAGACTGGAGGAGAGATTCAAAGCCTCAATCCTGGGACTGTGCTACCCAATGTAATGTAATGTAATGTAAGGCCACCAGCACTGATCGGTGCATAGGGCAACGAGTGTTCTCCATTGAAGAGAACTTTCGTTGTTTCCGTAGCAGTTGGATTTTTACGGGGCGGGTTGCTAGCCCAA
>JAQKPX010099143.1:0-15717 GCA_030068255.1 Clarias angolensis | reverse complement strand
TTTTAAGGTCACTGGCGGTCGTATAAGCATTTTACTGCATATCGTACTGTGTATGACTGTGTATGTGACAAATAAAAATTTAATTTGAAGTCTACTGGGATAGGTTCCAGGCCTCACGTGACACTTTACAGGATAAAGTGGTATAGATGATGAGTAAGTGACTACGAAAAAAATATCATACTGAGTCAGGTTTCGTTTCTCTGGGCAGATTTGTGTATATGTTTACAGTATATTGTTGCACAATCAAAAACAATAAAGGCTAAAACATAAGATATGATGTAAAGTATAAATCATTAAATAGTTTAATAGGAGTTGCAAGGGCACTGGTGGCTCAGTGGTAGGTGTTTCGCCTGCCATGCGAAAGGTCCGGGTTCGATTGACAGCCAGTGCCCAAACCCCAGCCACTGGATGCCCCAAGCCCAGATAAAATGGGAGGGTTGCGTCAGGAAGGGCATCCGGCGTAAAACCTGTGCCAAGTTGTAGTGCGGTCTGGGTACAACAATAGGAGTTGCAGGTAGAAGAAAAGTGTGATGATGAGATGCAAGATAATGGATAGAGAACCCTATGTGTCACCTTTGCTTCACAGGCTGGCGACACAACTAGCTAATTCAAAATGTCAGGGTATGTGAGAAGGGGTACTGCGACAGGGTCATTCATCCACTCTTCAGCTACCAGGTCATACAGATCAATATTTTTGATCTCTACAGGTTTCCCAAACTCCCACTTAATGGTACTGGCATTTAACTTCTCGCAGTAGGGTCCCTTTTCTTTAGGTTTACTCTTCTTCATCTCAAAAGCATACACTGCTGCAAACATAAAAAACTTAACAAAAACAACAAGCCTCTCTTAACTCTTTAAGACAATTTTATTTTCCATTTGCATTTCCCTGTTGCTGCAGCTCACACAGTGTATTTAGTTAGTGTTCCAGGTGCAGTTTGTGTGATTAGTTAGTGTTTTAGTAAATTTCACAGTAATTTCAGACACACTGCAGTCAGATCAAGACATGTTTTGCTCGGCAGCTTCTCAAATACGTAAACTTGACCAAAAGACTATGATAAATCATCAGTGTGAAGAAACAATTATCCTTTAAAGGACTTTATGATGAACCTAAAACTTCTTCAGTCTCACTTTTAGAGAATGTGTCTTACTGAGCACACATGTCATGTGTTACTGAGGTCATGTGACTGGCAGAGAGGTGATCTTACCACAGATTATTCAGCTTACAGAGAGGATTCTCCAGTAGAGTAGAGAGACAATTCACTCCTGAGTCTCCTAGATTATTGTCAGACAGATTCAGTTCTCTCAGGTGTGAGGGATTTGATCTCAGAGCTGAAGTCAGAGCAGCACAGCCTTCATCTGAGGTATCACACTCATTCAACCTGTAGAGAGACACAAAGACATACTCATCAATAGATTTTTATCTTTAAGACTTACTTAAAAACGGACATGTTTGTCACATTATTTTATTATTCAGACTTATATCACGTTTATTCCAATTCCAACGATGTAGTTAAAATTATAATATCGAGCCTTATGTGTTGTTTCTCGTAGCAGATGTGTACTGTATATAATTATAGTATATGTCACTTTTTGTAAGTCGCTCTGGATAAGAGCGTCTGCCAAATGCCTAAATGTAAATGTAAATGTCTGCTTGGTCAAAAAAGTAAAAGTCAGAAACATGGTGAAAATAAAATCATAAAATAAAACATATAATGTAAAGTATGAATAACCAAATTTTTGCAAACCAGATTGCTTGATGATAATTCATTATTAAGTATATACTGAATTTAATCTAATGAAGAGTAAAAAAAAAGTCTACAAATTCTACCAAAGGATTAAGATGTGCTGAGGGTTTTGTGTCCAGGAAGGATCATCCAAAAAAGTGTAAAAGTGAATCTGATTACATACGGTATTCTGCTAAATGTAATACAATTTGTGAGATTTAGTCAACAGTCATCAGTTTTACACATCATTTTGTCCTCCTCTCAGAAACAGATGTAAATTAGAACAGTGTTGTAACGTCGTGGGTATTGCGGCAGGCAAACCCACGGACAACTGTTCCACGGGTTTCAAGTCAGGCAGGTCACTTTGTCACTGTTCAGCTGATAGTAATAGTACATCCTTCTAAGTGCAAGCTGGACTGTGAGTGCATTTGTGTACTACTGTACTACAAGTAAAAAGTGAACCAGCACAGGACACAGAAATATCTTTTGGGGTTTTTTAATCTGAAAATAAAAATTGGGGTTCAATAAAAATAAAATAACAGTCTCTGGGAATCCTCCCCTATGAGTCCCAACACATTCAGCATTCTTCAATGAGCTCAAACTGAGAGGCAGTGCAACTGAGCCTCAGCTTCTAGTACAAATAAATTTCAAATCGAGAAACCAACATTGCTAGTACCAAACAGCAAATAAAAAAGAAAACAAAATGCTGTTCATTGAAGACATAAAAAAACAACAGAAATGACACATTTCACCGTCAACAATCTTACATTTCACAGTGTTTGTGTATATATATATATATACAGGCTATATATATATAACAATGAATGCAGAAATTTCCCCAAAATACTGACTGTTCAGTACATCCACTTACGCATGGGTTATCTTGTGGGAGACTTCTCACGAGTCATACTTTAAACATTTCTCGACATATCTGTCTACATCCAACATAAACAACAATATTAGCCACTAACATCCAACAATATTTCTGTATACCACACTCTTGAAAATTGCTAACAAAATATTTTGATGCAACAAGCAGACTTTCCAGCATATTTACCTGAATGAAACAATCAGATGCACCTGAAATGTGCTTCAATTGATGCAACCGAAGGTCTGACTTCCTGATTTTCTGTTCACCAGTATTCCTCCATATCCCCAAGGGTGCCCCCAAATGGCAGTGCCATCTGGGGGTGTACATAAAAATTGCATGTACTATTCCCACCTGGCAACACATGGTTCCTCTGGGCAACATAATTCGTAAGCATGCTGATGACACACAGTTATACGTCTCAGCAAAACCAGACAGTTTACTAAAGTTGAGAAATGTGTGGAGGACATAAGAGACTGGATGTTATTGAACTTCCTTCTGCTTAATCCTGATAAGACACAAGCAGCTAAAAGTAATCTTTCTGATCACACTGTAACTTTAAATGGCCTTTCTGTCCCATTAAGTACAACAGTGAAATACCTTGGTGTAATTATAGATTACAGCCTTTCATTTGAAGCACATGTAGATAATACTACCAGGATAGCATTCTTTCACTTCAGAAATATTCCAGAATGCAACAATATTCTAATGGTTCCTCACTAGAACCAGAAGATCACCCCTATCTTAGCTACACTGCATTGGCTACCTGTGAAATTTTGCAGTGATTTACTACTATTGACGTATAAAGCATTAAATGGTCTCGCTCCGCAGTATCTGAGTGAACTGCTAGTTCCTACGATCCGCCATTGCCACTTTGATCAAAGGATGCAGGCTGCTCGTCAGTACCAGGGGGGCAGAGCTTTTTCTTACAAAGCCCAAAAGTTATGGAATAGCCTAGAGTCAAAACTTATTTATTTAGCCAAGCATTTTTGTAAATATACTAAGATTTGCCTTAGGTAGATCTGGGGGACACATGAACATAAAGTATTATGGTGAACTGGTATGTTTAGATGCTGTCTTCCTCACTCTTATTGATCCCTCAGGTTTGTTGACGGTGAAGTGATTGGTTGCTTTACATCTCAGGGAGCCCTTATGTCTGTGTTCCCTTCTGGCTCTCCCTTTTAGTTTTGCTGTCAGTTAGTCCTGCCGGAGGCCCTGCTTGCATCTCTCCTTCTCTTCTGCTCTCTCTTCGCCTCTCTTTCTCCCTCTACCTGTCTCTCTGTCGAGCTATACATGTCACTCCTGAGCTGCCAGTGATCCAGATGGAGTCTGCCCTCTGGACTCTTCCTGGTGTCCTGCTTCTGGTTGGAGATCTCCTTGCATGATTGCCCGCGTGGTCTGCCTAGGAAGCGTGTGGTGACTGGGGACGGTTCCACTTTACCATGAAAACGGTCCTGTCCTCGGCTGATGCAGATAGATGTTCTCTGAGGTGTTCTGATAGTTCAGGACTGGGGTTTCCTACAGTCTACCTGAGCCTCCAAGAACAAACTAGACTCCATTTTAACTTTAACACAGCTCCTGGTTTACTGAACTTCCAGTCTCACACAGTATGATGCAGATCAATCCCTGCTATCCATTTTACCCAAATGAGGAAGGGTTCCCTGTTGAGTCTGGTTCCTCTCAAGGTTTGATTGCAACTGAATCAGCGCAGCTGAATTCCTGGCTTGTGTTAATGTGTTCTTGAGAAAAAAGCGCCATCTAGTGGTGGCTAGATGTAAATGAATAAATAGGGCTTGAATGGACGTGAAAGATTACTGTGAAATCTTGACATGGCTTTCTGGCAGGAGAGGAAGGGGAGAATCATGCCATCCATAGGCCACACGCCAATCGCATATCATTCACATGGCCATGGCTATTTGAGGTGGCTCTGTACGGCGCACGGCGACAGAATTTATAATCACAGTACTAACATTACAGTACAAATTTATAATTGAAATTAAATTAAATATTTTTAGGATAAAATTTAAGCAACGTAAACGTTAGCACACTGAGCCTTTAAATTTCATTATGTGTAATTATAAAAACTACGCGTGTAAGGTTTTTTCATCTTATATTTTGTGTTCTTTAAATTTGTAGTAGATTTATTAACTGTAATAAATGAAACTAAATGACCATAAAATTAAAACATTGTGAGAATAATGTGCAAAAACTATATAGTAAAACTATATAAGCTACATAGCCTTTATAAGACTCTACTTTTATTTAGGTGCACTCATAATGATGCAAAAACTTTATTATTTTGTTAAATAAAGAAAGTAAACAGGGTGCGCTGATCTGTATTGTTTTCGGTGAACTTGACCGCGGCAGAAAATGAACTGAACCTCCATGTATACTTGCCTCACAGACATGAAAAATATATACATTTAGAAAGTGAAATGTCGGCTTTTGAAAAACAGATTATGTAATTTGTATGAAAAGTGAATTATAGGCGCGTCCACTGGTGCGGAGACGACGAGATGACACGATCACCATCACAGCTGAAACGAAAGAAATCACAAATTTATCAATGAATTATTAAAATGGTCAGAGTCAGTCTGCTTGTTGTTTTTCCCGACGCATTCATAATCATTAGTCTACTTCTGCCGGTGTGCTCTGGAAAACTTTATGCACATGGTTGAGCGCTGATTAGACTATGTAGGAAATTAAAGAGCAGAATCATGGCTCAACACCCCGAGCCCAAACCGAATTGAAACTAAATGAACAAATACTTGAAGTAGATAAAAATAGCCCACATTTATAAGCATTTTTATTTAGACTATAAAAGATAATCTTTATATAATACTTATAATAATCCAGTTCTCCATTGAACACGGCGTATTCAGATAAAAGCGCGCCTGCAAGAGGTTGTGCTCGGACTACTGAGCTTCTGTGGATTCTAAAATTAACATTGTTACCGTATTTTTGTCACGATACACCAGGTCACGCCCAGGTCTCCAGACAAGCCATGCTCACCTGCTCCTCCAATCCACACTCCACTCCACTCTTTCCCTTTTGCCACCTCAATCCCCACTTTCTGCACACCTGTCCCCCTTCTCAGTTTATCACCTCTGCCTATTTATTTTATGGTGATCTTGTTTAGCCCCCGATAATCGACACACGGGCGAAGTTCGCCCCCTTTCTTCTTAACGAAGAAGAACCCCGCGGCTGCTGGCGAGGAGGAGGGCCGGATGGTGCCATGATGCAGGGCATTGGCGACGTACTCCTCCATAGCTTGCATCTCGGTGGCCGATAGGGAGTAAAGTTCTATAGCTGAATTAATCCCTCCATTGTGGCTGGGAGCTCTCGTCCGGCTAGTTTGTCCTTAATACGAGAAGCCAGTCCCTCGTAGTAGGATGTCCGGAGTGCGGCATCCCCCCAGGATGTCTGTACCGCAAGGGTGCGGAATTCTGCGGTGTAGCGGCTCACGGATGATCCTCCCTGCCACAGGTGGTAAAGCTTGGTGTCGGTCTCCACCTCGCCCGCAGGGTGTTCAAAAGTCAGTTTGAGTTGACGGATGAACTCATTGTAGGAATGGGCGGTGTCAGAATCTGATCGAAGTACTGCCGTGGCCCACTCAGCTGCCTGCCCGGATAGCAACGAAACAAGAAGAGCAATGCGTAGCCGATCGGTGGAGTACTTGGTGGAATTGAACTCAAACACCAGATCTAGTGATGTCAAAAACACACTGCATTTCCCGTCCGTGCAATCCCATTTATCTGGAAGCGCATTTATCTTGGTGCGGCGCCACGGCCGCCGCAACGGGAGGCCGGCTAGCCGTGCTATCTACAGCCACGCGGAGATCCGCAAGGCTGCGACGTCTTGGAGGCCCCGGCGCAGATTAGCGATTTCCCCGGTTAGCTTATCGATAAACGCGGCGTGCTGATCTACCACGTCGCAGAGGCGTGCATGATCCGCTGGGTTCACCGCTGTGGGCTCAGTCATTCTGTCAGGATGAACTTACCTCGGTGACCAGAAGATGCAGCTTTAGCGGTTAGCCCAATGTAGCGTGGATGGTAAACCCAAATGCGGAGGTAAGCAAGTAGGCAGGATAACCACGCGATTTAGTTTAAGGACTCTCACAAAAGGGGAGCAATGGAAAAACACAAATTTAACCCGCGTCCTAGAAATACACACACAATATCAGAAAGCAAAACCAAAGATGGTGAGTACTCACGGTTTAGCAGACGGACAGCCTGAACCGACATGGGCCGAAACTCAATGGCTGAGCAGTGTGTTGTGGTTTGTTTACTCCTTTTACTGAAATGGAGATAGATGGGGAACGTGCAGGAGATGTAATAAGAGCCCTTGTAGAAGACACCTTATCAGTAAAAAACTGAAGAAAGTATTCACACACTGCATAAGAGCTGTCAAAACTGACCATTTGGGAACCATTAGGAATTGCATTAAATGACTGAAATAAAACACAAGGTTTAACTTTGGGGCGCCTGATTTTTCTTGGAGCCACAGAGTCCAAGGCAGCCTTACAGGTGGAATGGAATCAGGATGCTAGTGCCTCAGTGTTGGAGCCAGCAACAGAAGCATACTCCAAGATGTCATCATCATAGCTCTGGTTAAAAGCATCAGAGAACTGAGCGGCGGTGGAGGAGTTAAACACGCGACAGGGCCGTATACGAGCAAAGTTTAACATCATTATTCATTAGAACAGAGTCAAACAAAACAGGCTTATGATCAGAAAATACTGCATCACATACATCTATATTAGAAATAGATAATCCATGAGATAAAACAAGATCAAGAGTGTGCCACCGCTCCTGTGTGCAGACACTGACTGCACCAAACCAAACGAATAGACTAAGTTTAAAAAATCTCTGACCAGCATATTTTCAGGGCAACAAACATGAACATTAAAATCACCCACAATAAGGACACGATCATATTTAGGCATCATTTCAGCCAAAAAATCAAACAAGTCAATTAAAAAGTCCTTAGGTGGACAATAAATCACTTCACACAACACTGTGTGAGAGCGGCCAAGCTCAAATATGTTCAGCTCAAAGCTGAAAAAAAGACAATAATGACAGCTGCTTACAATAAAAGTTATCCCTATAGATCACCGCGATTCCTCCTCGACCCAATGTCCTCGGGGAATTTAGATAGGATGGGGGGAGAAGTTTAGAGAAGGCACTGTACTCACTCTCTAACACTCAGCCATGTCTCCGTAATAAAAAGAAAGTCCAAACAACAAGAGGTGATAAACTCCTTTAGAATGAAATTTTTGTTGGTTAGTGATCTAACATTTACCAGGCCCATCCTGGTCATCCTGTTTACCGTCGCGAGTGGTTTGAGATAAGTCCAGGGTGCCCAACAAAACGAGCGCAGGTTCACTGTATTCACCCCTCATGGCCATCAAAAACGTGGAGAGCCACGATGTGACCGAGAAACTTCACCCGAGCCAACCACAGGTACCAACCAGGGTACCGCGTCTGTGAAACCCCAAGACATAATAAGGTACTGATTGGTTCCATAGATCGGCTGGAAGGTCTCAGGAAAACATGCCAAACAGGCCTTAAGCTTCACTTGACAACCGCTGCGCTTGCCTCGGCGATCGGAACTGCACAGCAGTAGAGGTCAGCAGGTGTACACGATAACAGTGGGGGCGGATGATTTTGCTCATTATTCTCAAACTGTATTAAATTTTCCATAGAAAGCCGAATGTCCAAGAGTGTTTGGCGATCATAAGTCAGCAGAGAGTTAACTTTTTGAGTAACAAATGACAAAAACAATAATAATCCTAATAACAATGTAAGCAAAAAACGGTAAACGGTTTCTGTCTTGGAGTTTGCCTCTAAGTCATTACAGATTGCCTGTGAACCGTCCAAAGTTCACAGGCAACCTGTCAGGGTATGTGAGAAGGTTAGCATGTCAGTGTCTTTAATCAACTCCCGGGTCAATGGATCAATGCTTTTAGATCTCTACATGTTCCTCAAAATACTGCTTGGCACTGGCATTTAACTTCTTCCAATAGGGCACCTTTTCTTCAGGTTTTTTATCTTGAAAGAAATGATATGTCGCAAATAGAACAAAAACAAGCTGCTCTCAACTCTCAATTATTCTGTGTCAGAAATCACCATGGCAACATAACTGTGTTACCAACAAACTTGATAGCACCTTCCCCAAAAGCAACCCTGTTTATGTTAACTTACAAAATAAACATTATTTCAGCTTTAAGACCAATAAAATGTTTCCCACTTGCATTTCCCTGTTGCTTTTAAACCCTACAGCTCACACACAGAGCATTTAGTTTGTGTCCCAGGTGGAGGTTGTGTGATTAGTTACAGTGTTTTAGTAAATTTCACAGTAATTTCAGACATGCTGCTGTCACATTAAGTCATGTTTTGCTCTGCAGCTTCTCACATACGTACATCTGATCAAAAGACTCTAACAAATTAGAGCAGTGAAAAGAAACAATCTTCCTCCTCAGGACATTGATGATAAACCTAAATATTTAGCTTCAGTCTCACTATTAGAGAATGTGTCTTACAGGAGCAGGTCAAGTGACTCTCTGCGAAATGATCTTACTTCAGTGACTCCAATTTACAGTGAGGATTCTCCAGTAGAGCAGAGAGATACTTCACTCCTGAGTCTCCTACATTATTATGGGACAGATCCAGTTCTCTCAGGTGTGAGGGGTTTGATCTCAGAGCTGAAGTCAGAGCAGCACAGCCTTTTTCGGCGACACCACACTCATATAACCTGTAGAGAGACACAATGGCACTCTTTAACCACACATTTACTTTAAAGTTTTTTTGGAAAATAATTAGAACAATATGAGAATTTACTTTCATCGGTTTGTTCTAATCAACTATAATGCGATTACCTGGTCATTCAATACATGCAGCTCATTGGCTAAAATTTTATTGTTACATATTGTTGCTGAACCTATACCTGTCTAACTGAAGTGAGCCCAGATTTTTTTTTAAACTGCGTCTTGGTCAGGTCTCGGCTCAGCAAAATTATGTGGCCATAGATAGTGATCAGCTGATGATCTGATCATTAGCAATTAACTTGATTATTTTTGCATTTTTTTCTCCTCTCCTCCTCCCCCAATTGAATTTATCACCATTTCAGCTTTTCACATACAGATTTATTACCGCATCAGTGCAACCACTTTCTGTTTTGGGGGCAAATCCTCGTTTACTAAACTGCATTTTTTAGCATTCAAGGCTGTGGATTTGTGACACAGGAAGCATAAGCATGCCTTTTTACTTTAAAGTGTATTTTAACCAGGGCCGATAGTGGTACCAGCTAGTGTTAAACCCATGAGGACCCAGGCCAAATATGATAAAAAAAATAAAAAAAAACATTAAAAAAAACTCTAATGCTTTTCTCTATGCTGGTCTGTGGCACTGAAAGGGGGTGGGGTAGAGATTATTTTCCTGAAAACTTGCAGACTGGAAGCTTGTATTACCTTTTTCGTACTAAAAAAGATACAGAATCAACTGTTAATGTAATCTGAAAAACAAACTTACAATCAGCTAAGAAAGGTTAGACAGACAGAGCACACTAGCCCACATACTCTCAGACAACCTGCTGTGCTGCGCAGACTTTGCTGCACTGCCACGGAAAAAGCAAACAAGTACAGATCTGGACATTAAGAACACACGTTTCGAGAAAAGAAATCTTGCAAGCTGCCGTGGCAGCGCGCGGCAAGCTGTGAAAATGCCGTTCATTACGTGTAGGGCGACATCGTGATTCAATCTGAAGTATTGTGTGTCGAAAATGTGTTATCTCTCTTAGGCACCCATTGACAGCAAGCGACAGAGCTGATAAATGTGTCGAGCTCAAACTGTAAATACTGATCTGTATTTATTCTTCATTTTCTTCTCTTCTTCAATGATGATTGCAGTTTTAGACACAAATGTATCATATGGTAGTATATATAATGAAAAAGCTATTGACACATGAGTGCTCAAATGTAAAGCAAACGCAATTATTAATTTATTGTGTATATTTAACTTTCATACATTAACTTTCACTTTTAACATTCAGCCATTTAAGTTATATGAAAACTAACGTGCCTACCAGCCCACTATTATTTTCTCTTCAAATTTAAAAAGATGCCAGCGCGTGTGAGCAAAAAGACGAAGTACAAAAAAGAATACAAAATCGATAGATCGACAGATTTATCGATAAAACTGCAGACATACTCTACCAGAAATACAACAAATAAATATATAGGCTACTCACATTGTATATACAAGACGACAGCACGCTCAGTTACCAAAGTTATCAAACCGGTTTCGCTGATGGTGGAATTCGCAGAATTGAAGGGTTTAAAATTAATTAACAAGAGCGAGCAGACTTCTCTGCCTAAAATGTATTTCGCCAACAAAACATAAGCATAAATAGAAACAAACATAAATAAAAAATAAATTGGTACCAATTAAATCAAACTTCATAGTTTGATTGATACTTTGAGTGTAATTCATAAATTTACTAAATATATACAGATTTTGTAAAATAACGAAACATTTCCTTCCAAGACCTTTTGTACCATTAAACATTTTATTTCTATTTATTCTATGTTTTGCTGGCGAAATACATTTTAGGCAGAGACGTTTGCTTTTAAACTAATTCGTTTTAAACCCCTCAATTCTGGCTATATATTTGTTGTTGCCTTTCTGGTAGAGTATGTCTCCAGTTTTATTGATAAGTCTGCTCATATCTGCGAGCGTTTATCAGCCTTTTGATCAAAGGCACTCATTTATTGTTTACTATATATTTAAATCACATATACACACGTTCATCATGAAAGCTATTATAAGCTATAAAGACAAAAATACTTTGGATCACTGCTACACCACAATAAAGGATGCATATCGCTCCGTCCCCAAAGCAGCTTTAGGACTCTCTGACCACTGCCTGGTTCATCTTCTCCCAACCTATAGGCAAAACCTTAAATCTGCTTAAAGAAGCCTGTAGTAAGGACTGTAAAGAGATGGACCAGTGAAGCAGAGCAGGAATTACAGGGCTGTTTCGACTGCACTGATTGGAGTCTTTTTGAAGCTGCTGGATGAGCTCACAGATTCTGTAACATCCTACAGTACATCAGTTTCTGTGAGGACATGTGCATCCCTACCAGGACATCTTTAACATATAACAATGACAAACCATGGTTTACAGCAAAACACAGACAGCTTAATCAGGCCAAAGACGATGCCTACAGGAGTGGGGGCAGGATATTGTACAACCAGGCAGGAATACACTAACAAGGGCAATCAGAGCGGCTAAGAGAAGCTACTCTGAAAAGCTGGAAAATCATTTTTCGGCAAACAACCCTGCTTAGTGTGGAAAGGCCTAAAAACCATCACTAACTACAAGACGCCATCCCCAACTCTGTAGGGAATCAACAACTGGTTAATGACCTGAATGAGTTCTATTGTAGATTTGAAACTCCCAGTCTCACAGCACACTCCTGACCTAAACCTCTTTCTAAACCACCATTATCACCTTTGACAACCACTCTCTCTCACCCCTGCGCTCCAGGTCTGTGAAAAGTATGTTCACCAGAACTTTCTGAAACAAAAGAGAAGGAAAGCACCAATCCCAGATGGCGTTAACCAGCCTGTCTGAAATCCTGTGCTGACCAGCTCTCTCTAATCTTCACACAGATTTTCAACAGTTCACTGGAACTATGTAAAGTCCCTTCGTGCTTTAAACGTTCCACAAGTATCCCCATTCCAAAAAAGTTGCCCTAACATCTGTGGTCATGAAGTCATTTGAAAGACTGGTGTTGGTTTAACTGAAGGACATCACAGGACCCTTACTGGACGCCCTGCAGTTTGCTTATAGAGCAAACAGGTCTGTGGATGATGCAGTCAATATGGGACTGCACTTCATCCTTCAACATCTGGACAAACCAGTGGCTTATGCAAGGGTCTTGTTTATAGACTTTTCATCAGCATTTAATACGATTATCCCAGACCAAACTAACCCAGCTCTCTGTTCCTAGCTCTGTCACTGGATCACCAGCTTTCTGACAGACAGGCAGCAGCTAGTAAGACTGGGAAAATTCATGTCCAACAGGCACACCACCAATACTGGAGCCCCTCAGGGATACGTTCTCTCCCCACTGCTCTTCTGCCTCTACACCAACAACTGCACCTCTACAGACCCCACTGTCAAGCTCCTGAAATTTGCAGATGACACTATAATCATCGGCCTCATCCAGGACGGTAACAAGTGTGAATACAGAAGTGAGGTTGAGCAGCTGGCTGTCTGGTGCAGTCACAACAACCTGAAGCTGATCGTGGACTTCAGCATAGTTAACATTCGCATAGTTAACACTGTCAGATAGCCTACTACGTATCAGGAAATTAAATTAATTTCAAGACCATTTAAACTGAGGCATTGCCATGTCTTTCATTGTTTTGTCCCTGTTAAGACATAACAAAAACTATATAAGAAACTTATTAGGAATTTTAAAGCATGATTTTGGGCATCTCATTCAGTGAAGTACGACACAATGGCCATTTTTAATTGGCACATCTGTAGATAAAACCAGTGCAACTAAACCTATCTACTCTTCTTTTCTCTCAGGCCAGTTTTAAAAGTTTACACTGCACCTGCAACAGACAAAATAGCTGGTTACCGTTTGACATGTGTTCCACCTGACCAGCCAATCAGAGTGCTAAATAAATGTGAAGAGCATTGCCTTGATTTTCTATTCTCTAATTAGTGCAGTCAGAAAGTAGATTGATTTCTCTAGATTAGAGTTAAGACATTTTTGACATACATTATTTAATAATATCCTTATGTTTAAAACATACAGTAGTGAGCATGAACAACTCAAACACACCTATTGATTGGCTTTACCCATAGAGATTCTTTATTTATGACACAATGTGGAAAAAAAAAATAATTTTAAGAGCTCACCTAAAGAACTATTAAGAAAGACTTCATGGTTTAATACTGCACCTATTGTCTAAATATGGCAACTCAATTTATAGCAGCAGATGGAGACGAAAGTTAACTGACAAAATAATTATTTCAGCTTTAAAACCAGGAAAATTTGCATTTCCCTGTGCTTTTAAACTTAACAGCTCACACACCGCATTTTGATTGTGTTCCATCTGGAGTTTGTGCTATTAGTTACAGTGTTTTATTAAATTTGTAGAGTAATTTCAGACACACTGCAGCCACATTGTCTTTTCTTCCTTTCACATCAGTGTTTTGTGCAGCGGCTTCTCACATATCTGACCCAAAGACAACACATCAATATGCAGTAAAAACAAGCAGTCTTAATCTTCAGGACACTGATGATAAACCTAAAACTTGCTTCAGTCTCACTATTAGAGAATGTGTCTTACTGAGGAGCAGGTCATGTGACTCTCAGAGAGATGATCTTACCTCAGTGTCTCCAGTTTACAGTGAGGATTCTCCAGTACATCACAGAAACAATTCACTCCTGAGTCTCCTACTTTATTCATGGACAGATCCAGGACTCTCAGGTGTGAGGGGTTTGATATGAGAGCTGAATTCAAAGCAGCACAGCCTTCAACTGAGACACCACAACTGCGCAATCTATAGAGAGACACAATGACACACTTTTCATCACCAGATTTTTATCTTGGTTTACTTGTTATAAATATGATGTGTCTGTCATGTAGGTCTATATGTCCTCTCTAATCACAAGCTATAATTAACCAAAACATTAACACTGTTTAGTGGTAAGGCGAAAGGTTAAACAGTAGTTGTGTCTGGGTTAGACAGGGTCAGAAGAACTGAAAGGTTTTAATTTAAGAGGTTTGTTCACATACATCATTGAAACAAAATTAGACAAATTGGGCAGCTTTCTCAATCAGTAATGGTCCAACATGCTTAAAGTAGGAAATTTACAAATACTAAATGCATTTTCTACACTATAACATGTTTTTGAAACACACAGATTTTATTCACTAGTTCAACAGATTTAATTTGCAGAAAGTTACAAATAAAAAATAAATAAATAAATAAATAAAACAGTAATATAGTTTATTTGTTTTTAACAAAAATGTCAGGTTGTCTCACAAACACACAACCAAAAATATAAACTGTTGTCTAAACTAAAACAGACATTAGCATTCGAATATACAGTATTAGTTTAAACCTAGTCTGTTGATTTTAGCTGTTACACAGAGATTCTGAAAACAGGCCGAGAGCTACGGAGCATTATACCAGAAGTTAAATACGTAAGATGTATCAACACATTAGACCATACATTCTTAAATTATGTACATAATTACAAACTACCTAACAAATAAATAATAATAATAAGAACTAATGTATGCAATGATGCAGCTTCCAGTCATGAATTCAAACTAAAAGGGGAGGACTGGGGAGCCAATCAGAAAATAGACAGTTCTAATCTGCCCGGTTCCAGTTTCTGATTGGCTGGTATTGACACTGCTCTAGTTTCTGGTTGCCTGGAATAGAGTTATAAAGCTGGTGCAGTTTGTGCAAGTGTACCTTTATGATATTGAGTGCACAGAAGAGGCAGAGTTCAATCACATGTAAATGATCCTAAGCGCACAAAAGTGAGTTTCAGCACGCAAAAACAACTTTAAACATGCGCGTGAAAGAGAGAATCAACGTGCAAAAACGAATCTGAAAGTGTACGTGTACGAGAGTAGTGCACTAAATATAAGCATAAATAAGTATTATATTCATGAATAAGTACTGTAGGTAGTCAACCGTAATAATAGTTTTACTGCCGCATCTCACGGCGGCAGCATTTCGGTTTGTGCGTTTGCTGGCTTTTTCCCCCAGTCCTAAGTGGCAGTAAACATGATGGTGGCTCAGTGGTATGTGTTTCGCCTGCCATGTGGAAGACCCGGGTTCGATTCCCAGCCAGTGAGCAAAATCAAGTTGAAATGTAAATTTTTGTGTCCTTTTTATGATGTCGTGCTCGGTAATGATTATAATAAATATATAAATAATTTTTCAAGTAAAATTTTTTTCACGCTCCAGCGATATGTAATGACATAATTTTTCATTCCCTTTTCCTGACTGTTTCATATATGCGTATGCAAGTGTTTCATGTGTGTGTGCATGAGTGAAGTTTGATTTAAGCCCTATACGGCGCCT
>JAQKPX010095780.1:0-14502 GCA_030068255.1 Clarias angolensis | reverse complement strand
ACATGAAAAATGAGAAATGAAAAAGGGAAAAAAAGAGGGAAGAAAAATGACAAAAACAAAGTGCAGTTCTGTTTACCGCCTGTTTACCCCCTGTTTACCCCCTGTTTACCCCCGGGGTACAGAGGGTCTGAGCGAACACACCAGGGTCGGAGTGATGGTGGTGTGTGAAACAAGCTGGGACAAGCGGCAGCACAAAAACATTTGAATAATAATAATAAAGAGGAAAAAGTAATAATAATAATAATAAATATTATTTAAATAATAATTAAAATAATTAATTAGTTGACCCGTGAGCCGTACAGATCTCTCGGCACGTGAACACGTGAGCTGTGGATTAAATGCAAAGTTTATGTGAAACACATCTTAACTCTCGCGGTAAATAACACGGCGTTATATTTGGGCCTCATCAGTAAAACTTTGCTTTATATTGAACTGAATTATATTATTATATTCTATATTATTTTATACCATATTGATCACTCAAACCCCTCCCGCTCTGTGCTTGTCTGTGTTGCCAGATCACACAGACAAAATCCCACCAACAACAGACTGAAACTCCACCCACTCAGGCCAAATAATATCAGTACCAGTACTCAGTACCTGCAGATCAGTAACACACACACACACACACACACACACACACACACACACACATTTACCTACAGTTAGTCTAACTGTTTATTACACACTCAGGACACCATTTACTTTATTTATTTTTTTCATTATTTGCAATCTTCTACTTCCTCCTAGCATTGACACAAGCCTGAACATCGAGTGTGTCACCGTTGGCACAGAACAGGAAGCCGTGATATTTATAACGGCCAACTTTGTTAAGGCTACGAAGGATTTTATTATTTGCAATACTAAAAATAATTTATTCACAAAATAGTAAATCAAAAATAGCTAAAAAAAAGGAATCTCTTCACTGTACTATAATTTTGCAACTGAGTTCTGGATATTTTATATTTTTAATTTAAGACCATGAGCATGAGTTGCTTCCATTTAAGAGATCTGGCAACCTCAGTGGTTGCCTGTACTGCAGATTTTAAGCCCTGTGTATGTGTGTGTGTATGTGTGTGTGTGTGTGTGTGTGTGTGTGTGTGTGTGTGTGTGTTACCGTCTCAGGTGACTGCTGCGGCCTGTAGTGGGGTGTGTACTCCTCCTCCTCCCCCTCCGCCCCCTCCCCCTGCTCGGGTGTGACCGGCTGCATGAAGAGCTCCTGAGGAGAGATGGGACTCAACGCCACGAAGCCGCCCCTCGTCCTGATAACGCAAAATAAATAAATAAATAAATAAATGTTTAAAATCAAACACACCTGAGAAGCGTGAGTGTGTTTATCTCAGAGAACCTGAAGAGACACAAGTTTAAACGGTCCACAAGTGGGTCTTTGTCTTTGTGTCTGACTGTAACACGTCTGTCAAAGTCTCTAAACATCAACTTTAACCTGTTTAAATGTGTGTGAATGAGCTGATGACTGTGACACACACACACACACACACACACACACACACACACACACACACACACATGCTGTAAAGTGTACGTACAGAGCGTTCCCTGCGCTGTGTGTGAGGAACGGTAGAGCTTTAGCGCTGCACAGGATTTCCTGCGGTAACGACGAGGCGTCCATGCGCTGGAACATCGGGGCGTGTTTCTGCACACACACACACACACACACACACACACACACACACAGGGTTTAAACCATGACCAATAAAAGAAATAGACTGTAAACTCAGTGTGTGTGTGTGTGTGTGTGTGTGTGTGTGTTACTTGTTCCTCCAGCTGCAGTCGGAGTTTTTTAGCTTTGTTCTGTTTGTAATAATCCATGATCATCATGGCGGCGTAGATTTTCCCGATCGTCATGTCGCTCGCTGAAGGAGAAAATTACATTTATTACAATTACAAAAACTAAATAAATAAATCCTAGTTATAAAGTCCTGTGCAAAAGTCTTAGGCACCATATTATATGCTGTACCAATTTTGTTATATATGTTTATCATGTCTGCATAATTATGTACAAAATCATTCAGTATTTCGATACATAACTTCAAAATGAATACAATAATAAATAAATAACATTACAGGAAAATATATGATGGCTGTAAAGGAAAGAAATACCAGTTTTCAGATGGAAACAAAAAACCTAATGTACACTGCTGGGATTCGCATAAAAATAGAAAGGAGCGAGTGTGAGAAAGTAACCAGACGATTCTCGTATTCTCCAGCACGCTCAGTAAAACCTAACAGCTGTTTTACTTCTAGTTCTCTGCAAAAGTCTTGAGCACATACAAAATTATGTCATAAGCAAAAGATGCTTTTGAAAACATTTCTGCATAAAAGAAACGTCTATAAAGAGCAATAAAGAGAAATAAAATAAACAGTCAATATTTGTAGTGAAAACTCCTTGCTTAAAATTAGAAGTTTTAGACACAGATTTGTGGAGTTTTATAAGAAAACAGCTGTTAGGTTTTACTGAGCGTGCTGGAGAATATGAGAATCGTCTGGCTACTTTCTCACACTCGCTCCTTTATATTTTTATGCGAGTCTCAGGAGCGTACATTAGGTTTTTTTTTTCCATCTGAAAACTGCTCTGTCTTTTACTATTTTTTTTTTCTTTACAGCCACGCATATATTTTCCTGTAATGTTATTTATTTATTAGTTTTTAAGTTGTATGTGAAAATACTAAATGATTTTGTACATAATTATGCACACATGATAAACATAAATAACAAAATTGGTACAGCATATAACATGCTGCTTAAGACTTTTGCACAGTTCTGTAGGTGTAACTTTTGCTTACAAATATGACTATGATGTGTGTAACAAGTTGATACAGTTTTACATCTTTTCATATATTTTTTTAAATTAGTTATGCACTAGGGGAAAGTACCATTAAGACCAGAAAAGAGGGCGGGGCTTTAATTCATCTGTATGATAATTCCTCCCTAGTAGTAGGAAGGATATTTACTTTGATTTGTTGCTTTGATTTGTTAATTTATTTGATTGATATTCTAGTATCGTGACCTCTGACCTTTATTAATTGGAACGAGCAGGTCGAGTGACTTCTGTGAGAGATGCGGCCAAATGATGCTGATCTCTTTCTGAAGCTCAATGTCCATCTGTCCACGGTCTTCTCCGCCTAAATGCACACACACACACACACACACACACACACACACACACACACACACAAAGTTTTACACATTGTGTAAAAGTCATAGCAGGTATGTACAGTAAATACACACTGTGTGTGTTTGTGTGTGTGTGTCACAGAAACCTCGTGCGATCTTGATCTCCAGTGCGGTGCGGATCAGAGCCATCAGTGTGGACGTGAAGTGAACCGTCATCTCCGCGTCCACCGGCATGTTCATCAGCACCAGCCTCTAATCATCACCATGAAAACAGAACAGTGTTACCATGGAGACACACTCACAATTCAGAATTTAAACACACACATACACACACACACATTGAGAAAACAAATGCACACATACTAGGAGAAGATGTTTTATCCTCTAGGTTATCTAGTTCCTCCAACTTGTTCTCCTTGGTACCAAAGTTCTGTTGTACTTCTTAATTTAACATTATTATTTGTAGTTGGTAAATCCAAGTTCTCCTTGTTCCACAAGTTCCTTCTACTTCTCCATGGTTTTCTAGTTCCCCTAATTCTCCCTTTTCCTCTACCTCTCCTTGCTCTCTACCTCTTCTCATTCCTCTAGTTCCCCTACCTCTCCATGTTCCACTAGGTCCACTACCTTTCCTTTAGTTCCTCTACCTCTCCTTGTTCTTCTACCTCTCTTTGTTTCACTAGTTCCCTAACTCTCCTTGTTCCTCTAGGTCCTCTTCCTCTCCTTATTCCTCTAGTTCCCCTACCTCTGCATGTCATCTCTTCATTCCTAGTTCTCCTGGCTCCTCTACTCCCTCAAGTTTCCCTACTTCTCATTGTTCCTCTAGTTCTCCTCACCCTCTTGTTGATTAAGCTCTGCTTGTTTCATTGGATACACATCTTACCATCTCTGCCTCTAACACATCACCCTGAACAAAAGACCTGAACTCAAGACCTTATCACCTGAAGATGGTAGTGAAAGACTGACCACATATAATAGATTAAAGAAAAGCCAGAAGAGTGTATAAATAACACGGTAAACAGTTACATAAACAGCAGGATGCACACAGTAAATGACAAAGCAAACACAATGGCAAGGAGTGACATCACTGAATCTACAACTATGAACAGAATTACAGTGACCATGAATCAAAACATCATTCAGGTCCAAAAGTCTGAGCACCCTAACAGCTAGCGGTTTTAGATTAATAGGTACCAAAGACTTCTCAGATATGTTCTACCCACTGAGCCATTATTTTCCAGACTGTGTACTTCCGTAGGAGTTCCTAGTCCTCGCTAGGACTTCCTTTCTCCTTTGTTTTGTCCAACTTCTTCTTTCAATAATTTATCCAGTCCCCCTGGTCCTCATAGGTCCTAGTTCTTTTAGTGTCCACTGTTCTCCTTATTCTCCTTGTCCTCGTAGTTCTTCCAAATCATTCTATTCAATTATTCAGTCCCATTCTTTGTCTTCTCAGTTCCCCAAGTTATCGCCATCTTCCACTTTATCCAAGCTTTTGTCATATTTCTAGTGCCTCCAGTTATCTCTGTCTTTCTAGTAGCCAGATTTCTCCCCATCTTCCTACTTCTCCAAGATCTCCCTGTCTTCCTATTTGCACAGAATATTACCGGCTTCCTAGTTCCCCAGACTCTCTCCACTTTTCAAGTTACCTACATTCTACCCAGTGCCTTGTTACCTAATTCCTCTCCATCCTTGTAGTTCTGTCATTATAGTTCCCCCAATTTATTGCCAGCTTCCTAGTCCTGCAAGGTATCTGTGTCTACTGACCAAGTTTTATCCATCAACCTAGTTCCTCAAGTTCTCTCTGTCTTCCTACTTCCCCAAGCTCTTGTCTTCTATCTAGTTTCCTTGTTCTCCAAGGTATCCACTTCTAACTAACTGCCCTAGTTTTCTCCATCTATCTGGTTCTTAAAGTTCTCTCAGTCTGTTTGCTTTGCAGAGTCTCCTGCTATCTACCTTGTTCCCAAGTTCTCTTAGCCTTCCTAGATTCCCATGTTCTTAGCATCTACCTTTTCTGTCTTCCAGTTCTCTGTCTTCTTTGTTTCCTTTGAAGACAAGGTAGATAGGTAACTTCCTAGCTAGATCTTCCAAGCAACCTACATTCTCACCATCTACCCAGTTATCACCATCTTCAAAAGTCCTCCTTTCCTAGTTGCCCAAATTATTGCTCTCTTCCTAGTTTCTCAAGTTATCTATGTCTTACTAATTCCTCGAGTCCCCCGTTTTTATTTGTCCTGCTTGATCTCCTAATTATCCTCAGGTCCCACTCCACCTCACAGAACTGCATAGTACCACAAGTTCTCTTGTTTACCATAGTTTCTTAGAAATGGCTAATGTATGTTCCTCTAAATGTGTAAACTGTGACCCGGGCTTTTGGACCTGACTGCACGATGATCCGACCCATAGGTTGGGTTTTCTGATTTAATGATCATATGTTCTACCTTATAAGCCACCTTGGAGGGGCATTTCTTGCCCAGGCCAAGCGGCGGCGACATGAAGGTCAGCATCTCGTACATATCAGTGTAGTGAATACGACCACTGGGAGCACCACCGAGGAGTGAATTGTGATGGACAGAAGGAGGAGGAGGAGGAGGAGGAGGAGGGATAGAGCATTTCCACAAAGAAGGAGGGAGGAACAGGGTATACATGGACCAAACAAAGATAAAGGGGAAAGAAAGAGGGAAAGTCAATTAAGCTGTTCAATCAAGAGGAAAGAAGGAAAAACCCAGCTTAAAGTCTTTCTATGCTGCTTAAGCATAGAAATGTGTGAGGAAAGAAATCAGTTCACAAGACGGCCAAAGATATCTCTAGACAACCTGAAGATTTTTGAAAGTCGATTAAAGGAAACCGTTTGAACACAGAAACACAACTGGAGCGTCTACATCGATCCAAACGTTTACATTTTTGAAAAAATGCTTTGTCAAAAAAGTTTGGACTCAAAGCCGTTCTTGTCTAAGATGAAGTGGACATTTTTTACCCTCATGATCACATTAAAAAAACTGATAAAGATGACAATACGAGATGATGTCATCATGAGAACATCCCTCAGTTGTTCTCTCCTAATGACAAACGGCTCGCGCTGTTTCTGTGTGAACGGAGAACTCGACTTTGCTTTTCTTTGGCTTGAAGGAGGAGAAAGGAGACATCGAAGACGTGGCCAGGTATGAAAAGTGGGCGGGGTTTGATGACAGAAAGGCAGAATGGAAGGGAGGAGCATATGTTGTGGGCAGAGCCAAACCTTGCATGCCACCCTGTAGGGGCAATTCTTCCCAAAGCCCAAAGGGGGCGATATAGTGCGCACTACTTTGTACATGTCCTTATAGTGAATCCTGCCGCTGGAAAAAGAAACACACATCGTTAGCTGGACACCACGACTGTGGGGGAGGGGGAGGAGGGTAATTAATTAGCTACTTATTCATTAATTATTCATTAATTTATGCATAGTCATACTCAAATATTCATTTATACAATTTTTACCCCATTTTACATTTGCTCATTCTTTCGCTCCTCCATTTTATTCTCTCACTTCTAAAGCATTTTTAATGGTATTAATTTACTCGTTACTTACCTTTACTAAAGTTTAAATTTAACTATTCGTTTTTATTAGCATAGTTAATTAATTCAGTCTTTTATTTTCTTTCTATTGTTTTATATAGCATCATTCAGTTATTTATTCCCTCATTATTTCTGTTACTTCGATTCACTTATTCAAAGTTACTTTCATCCATACAAGAACTTATTTCATCCATTAATTAGTTTTTATTCTTATTATTTATTTTAGTCTTTATTCACTTTGTCATTTCTACACTCCAGTTTATTTTAATAATGAATCCATTACTCATTTATTATTCACTCATTATTTTGCTTCTTGATTATTTCATTCTTTTACCTTTTTCATTACGCTGTTCATCAATCCATCCATTCTTTTACATATTTACGTATCATAAATGAACATGTTTATTCTTTTTCACAATTTCACATCTGTTATTATTTATTAATTATGTTCAATATTTGAATTCTATAAGTATTTCTTTATAAATCCATAAATCTCTTATTTTAATCATAAGTTCATTCAGTCATTTAATTGTTTCTTTCATTCACTGAAGAATTAACTCTCCACTCTTTCGTTCTTTCTTTTTGTTTTTGTTTCCTTTTTCATGTCACTTTCATGGAATTAATACAGCTATAAAGACTGTGTGTGTGTGTGTGTGTGTGTGTGTGTGTGTGTGAGAGAGAACTCACCAGGCCGCTCGGTCGTATTGTCCCCACATCCTCACAAACTCGTCCAGGTGATGAGGACCGAGAATGGAGGAGTCGCGCGTCAAATACTCAAAATTATCCATAATTACGGCCACAAACAAATTCAACATCTGATGTGTGAGAGAGAGAGAGAGAGAGAGGGTGAGAGAGAGAGAGAGAGAGAGAGAGAGAGGGTGAGAGAGAGAGAGAGAGAGATTTGGAAATGATTACAATTTTTTTATTATTAAACTTATCCATGTCATAGGTTTTGACAGTGTATATGAAGGCTGGGATCCACCAGGGGTCACATGATACAATCTTATAGCTTTACATCACGATACCTCGATTTCATTTCTACTGCAATTCTGTAAATACCAGAATTTTATAAATGACTTGATTTGCAGATTTTTTTTAATTACAATTTACAATAAACTTGGCAAATATTTGCTCCATCCACACATTATTCTGTGCTGTGTGAATAGTTTAGAGCGCCACCTGTAGGATTATAGAAGAACATCAACGTTGCACCGCCTCAAATACAATAAATACAAACACTTATTCATTATTAAAAATACTCATTAAAAATTCACTTTATGGGAAAAAAAAGTGTAGCTAAAAGCACTAATACGTAAACACATCTCCCTTCATACTATTAAAAATTTCACTGGATTCATGTGCTGTACACAGGCCTGTTAATAAGCCGTTACTATGGAAACAATGACATATTATAATAAACCTGGACTACTGTCAGAGCTGCTGTTATAGAGAATTAATCAACAACTTCTGATTAAAATAGGTTTGTGTGCTTGCACATGTGTGTGTGTGTGTGTGTGTGTGTGTGTGTGTCGCACCAGGAAGGAGCTGAAGAAGATGAAAGAGACGAAGTAGAAGTACGCAAAGTCAGTGCCACATCCTCCGTCAGGGTCAGAGGTCAGCGTGAGAGACGGGTCGGCTTCACACCCCTGACCTCCTAAACACGACAGCATGATTTCCTGCCATGACTCGCCCGTCGCACTCCTACACACACACACACACACACGCAAGATATTTCACTGTCTATAGCACTGGAGTAGACACACACACACCCACACACACACACACACACACACACTCACACACTCACACACACACACACTCACACTTGTTCACCTAAAGAGCAACATCAAGGCACCAAAGAAGGTTTTAAAGTTGTTGTGTTGGTTGATGTGAGTTTCCTCGTTTAGCTTGATGTTCCCAAAAACCTGCAAAACACCACAAACACAAATTAATACACACAGACAGTGTCGCGACATCAGCAAACTCCACCACGCTCACAGTCCACAGGGGTTCACATCACCATCACACACACACACACACACACACACACACACTGTAAGCCGACTCGGGACTCTTTGTGTCTGATGTTACACAAGCCCCTCCTCCCCCTCCTGCCCCTCCTACCCCTCCTGCCCCTCTTCCCCCTCCTACCCCTCCACTCAGCCTCTTCACAGACAGATTACTGCCCCTGCAAGCTGGTGAGACCTGAGCCACACTCAGGAACTACACACACACTCTCACACACACACTCCAGCCTTCATCCTCCTGAACATCAGCCCTGACAGCCAGCGTCACTGTTTCATGTCCTGACAAGTAATCAGGACGCGATCGCACCATTCGAGCGAGAGTTTGATCGTTCTCCTGAAGGCGAAGAAATCAGCAAGTGGCTTCTCTCAGCTGTCACACACACACACACACACACACACACAGCAGAGTACACTCCAGAGCTCCACATGACGGCGCCAGATCGAGAACATCCTCAAACTCACGACACTAAATGGTGAGGTTTGAGAGCGAGTGAAGCCCGAGGACGCTCCCGAGTCCCAGAGGATCAAACCCAAACTTCACTTTCCTCAACACAGCGTACAGACACGATGTGACACGACGCGACACGACGAAACACGACACGCTCTGTGGCCTGATGTTCTGGTTCTGACTGGGTTTTCTTATCTGGTTCTTGGATACTGTGGGCTTTTGGATTCGACACTCGGTTTGATTTTGCTCACAGTTTGGATCTGTGAATGTATTAACATCCTGATCAGTGTCTTACCTGACAGATACACAACAATACACAACACACAATCATTAACTATTACACCATAACATGTGTGTGTGTGTGTGTGTGTGTGTGTGTGTGTGTGTGTGTGTGTGTGTACCTGCATGCCGATAATTGCGTAGATGAAGAAGAGCATGGCGATGAGCAAACACACGTATGGCAATGCCTAAGGAGAAAATAAATAAAAATAAACATTTAACATTTGAATTTGCATTAATTCATTAATTATTATATCAAGTAATCAATTAATTACTAAATTGTGATTAATATTTAATTTAATTCAACCTAGCTCACTGTTAGGATTGAGACAAAGCATATTATTATTATTATAATTATTATTGTTAGTATTGTTATTATTATTGTTGTTATTATTGTTAGTATTGTTATTCTTGACCTTGAAGGACTGGACGAAGGTCCAGAGGAGGATGCGGATGGTGTACCCCTGTCTGAGCAGCTTTATGAGCCGAGCCGCTCGGAACAGCTTCAGAAAGCTCATGTTAAAGGAAGCTGACTGCACACACACAAACACACACACACACACACTTTAAATTCCACACACTTCATAAAGATACTGTTTTTTTGTTTGTTTGTTTTTAAATAAATAATCTCACCTGCTGGTCGACTACGATTTCTGTGATGCTCCCCAGGACGGTGATGAAATCGAAGATATTCCACGTGTCTCTGAAATAATTCTGTAAAAAACAGAACGGAAAGTAAAAACCCATCAGTCTGCGCTCCGGGGATCGTTACGTTTATAGATCAATATTTTGTTGCAATTTATTTATTCAATCCTGGTGATAACAGCAGCGAACTGTATGCAAATGAATATGTTTGTTATTTTCTTTATCCAATCAGATGAGAGGAAAATAATGAGTAATACAGAAACTTTACACATGATGAGACTTTAACGTGTTTTATATGTCAGGTGGGAGAGTTTAGAATCAGGATACACAGTTTGTTTGTGCGTGTGTGTGTGTGTGCGTGTGTGTGTGTGTGTGTGTGTGTGTGTGTGCTCACCACAAAACCGAATGCCAAGATCTTGAGAACACACTCGATGGAGAAGAGCACGGTGAAGGCGGTGTTGAGGTGCTTCAGTACGGCGTCGTATACAGGAGGAGCCGAGTAATACTGAGGGGGAGAAAACAGTACTCGTGGCATGTGCAAAAGTTTACACACCCGACTAAGTCAGATATGGAACCACAAATGTTCAGTTCTGTATCGATCTCAGAGTGTGTTCTGCTTAAATACACTCTGTCAGGGGCTGTCAATAATAATACTGCATTAACCTGCAGATTTTAATCATATGACCAAGTTTGACCCTAATAGCTTCCCATAATCGCAGCGTGGTGATTAAAAACAGCAGGTTTACCGCGTATAATAAGACGACAGAGGAAACATCACCAGATGCTGAACGGAAAGTTTCATTATAAAAAACTTCTAGATGGAGGTTTGGATTAAACCAGAGCTGTTAAGACGTGGGACAGATACTGTATATATACTGTACTCTATTTATATATTATTATTATATTATATATTATATATTATATTTATCTTGTCTTATATTTGTGCTGTCTCGTTTAAGATCTCGTTCCTCCTTTCACTTTCTTGACGAAGAACATCTCACGATGTTTTTCAGATATTTCCTAAAGTTCATTGTTCCATCCACATGTGGCTCGAGCAGCGTCGCTGCAGCTCTAACAGCCAGCAGGACGTCCTCTCTCTCTTTACTCTTTACTACTCCAATCCCAAATCTCAAACATCATTCAACAATTTTACCTTTATCATAACTGACCTCTCTGTTTGAAGAAATAACATGCTGTGTGTGTGTGTGTGTGTGTGTGTGTGTACCTTCATCATGAGGACGATGGTGTTGAGTGTGATCATGGTCAGCACTGTGTACTCAAACGAGGGCGACACCACAAAGTGCCAGAGTCGATACTGGACCGTGTGGCGGTTCTGCGGCATGTAGCGCGTTAGCGGCTTAGCACTGATCGCGAAGTCGATACACGCCCTCTGAAAAGAAAAAAACAAGTGAAGAGAAGACAAAAATTAATGAAATGAAAAATTAAGAATGAGAAGAACTAGAAAAATACTTTCATCTCTTTTTTTTACCGAAGGCGCGACTAGCACTGCTAATACGCCTGAATCTAATGCTAATGCTAATTCACCCGTTAGTGAAGCCTATAGCGTGTGTACCATGCTCACTCACGGCTAATGACATGCACTCACTGTTTTTTACATGACAAACAAACAAAACTAAAAAATTATGTAATGAAACTTAATATTTTGTTAAATAAAAACGTAAATAATAATAATATTAATAATAAGGGCAAATATGAAGAAAATATTTCTGCCTCTAAAAGACTAAAACAGAGATAAACACCGCAGTAACGTCATTACTGCTAACAGCAGAGCGATAAATTCCTCCATAAACCTGAACATAAAACCTTTTTTATTTTTATTACATCACACTGAAAGCAAATAAAATAAACATAAAATAATAATGAAGCAGAATTCGATTTCTGTCTTTATTATCAGTTTTATTATCGTTGTGTGTGTGTGTGTGTTTTATACCTCGTTCTTCTCCAGGCTGCACTCCTCCATCATCTTGTCTCCCTGCTCCTGGAAGGTGATGATGATGAGAGCGACAAAGATGTTGACAAAGAAAAAAGGAAAAACTACAAAATAAATGACGTAGAAGATGGACATCTCCATCCGGTTCCCTCGACTCGGACCCTGATCCTCATCCGTCACGTCCACCGAGTGCTGGAGGACTCTGTGTGACACACACACACACACACACACATACATACATAGCAGTGTGTTAGTGCATAACTACTAACCACAAGACCTGATTTAGGAATGAGGAACAGGTTCAGATTAGATGATCCACTCCAGGTCCCCTGACGTTGGTTTCAGCACATGAGGTATTGGAAATGGTGGCTATCGACAAATTCCTGAGGTCACTGCTGGACCACTAATGCACCTGGTCCACTCACGTCCCTTGAGAAGCCAAATGAAGATGTGCAACACCATTTAAAAAAATTTCCACAACTAATTAAACACCAAATCCACTGGCCTGGTGCGGAAGCAAACCTTCTGCCAGGACCATCCCACCTCCCAGTGGCAGCTGAACTCACACGGACATGGACTGACAGGTTGCTCCACTTGTGTAGTGACTGCAATCTGGAGTCAGAATCTAACACTTTCAATTTGCGTAGCGTGAGCCTGAATCATCTCCATCTTCAGTCTCACCAAAGGAAACTTTCAGGTGGCCTTAGTCTCACATGACAGGTCCGAGACACATCACAGAGCTTCTGCCAATACTGGGTCTTCCTCTTTGGTCTTCATGGGGCCCTGGAGATCTTCTTGGAGACATTCCTTCAAGCCCTACACATACTAAGCTGCAGCCTACCTGGAGGACCACCTCCACCACCACTGAGAAAGTTCTGAGCATGGTCTGGAAGGCAAGGATCACTGCAAACCCCTAAAAAGCCACCTGCGGCTGACCGAGGCATAGAACGGTACAAAACCATCCTTCAAGAACAACTTCTCCCAACCGTCCAAGTACAGTTTGGTGATGAACAATGCCTTCTCCAGCATGATGGAGCTCCTCGTTAGAAGGCAGAAGTCATAAACTAAGTGTCTTACATGGAAAGATTTCATTTTGGTTCCATGGCCAGTAAACTCCCCAGACATTAATCATCTGGAGAACTTGTGGTCGATCCTCAAGTGGCAGCTTGTCAAACAAAAACACACAAATTCTAACAAAATCAAGCACTGATTAAGTAACAATGAGCTGCTCCACCAGTCAGGGTGTGGCCCAGAAGGTGATTGACAGCATGTCAGGGTGAAGTCCTGACTTCATTGAGTTCATTGTTTATTGAGTCTTTAAATAAACTTAATGTAATTGTCAATAAAAGCATTTAACACTTGTTAATGAAATGTGTGTAATTATACTTCAGTAGACCAGAGGAACATCTGACACGAAGATCTAAACACACTGAAGCAGCAGAACTACAGGTATGTGGAAATTAATATTTGTGTCGTTCTCAAAACTTTTGGAGTTAAAACCAGAGAGCTGAAGAGCACGAGGCGAGGGTCACCTCCCAGACCCATCATTGTTCCATCACACACACACACACACACACACACACACACACACACACTTACTGAGGCCAGCCTTCTCCTGTAGACACGGTGAAGAGTGTGAGTAACGCCCAGATCACATTATCGTAGTGGAACTCGTGTCTCTTCCACTCACGCTTCTTCACCTCCTTCTTGTCTTTGTTGTAGTCGATGTAGTAACCTCTGACACACACACACACACACACACACACACACACACACATACACACACACACAGCAGAGGTTACAGCAAAGAGTAAAAAGCTAAACGATGAGCTGAACATTTTAGTGTTTTAGTGTATTTGTTTTAGTGTGTGTGTGTGTGTGTGTGTGTTTTATACACACTGGCAGTCCTTCTCCGTGTCCTTGGAGCCGTCGGTGCAGTAGAAGAACTTGCCCTTGAAGAGCTGCACGGCGATGACGGCGAAGATGAACATGAAGAGCTTGTAGACGATCAGGATGTTAAAGACGTTCTTCAGAGACGTGACCACGCAATCAAACACCGCCTTCACACACACACACACACACACACACACACACAATAGTGGTACAAATATATCAGAACCTTACATCATGTGTGTGTGTGTGTGTGTGTGTGTGTCTTGACTGTAATATTATTTATTTATTCATTTATTTATTTATTTATTTATTTATAGTACCTACATATAATAAGTTTTTTTCTTATACTTTAGACCCGGGGTACTCAATAGGCGGACTCCGGTCCGCATCCGGACCCAAATACAGTTAAATCTGGACCGACGCCAAAAAAACATGCTAATTTAATCATAATCCAAATGAGTTCTCAATGAAACTGTGTTTCCGCGCGATATATCTTTGAGTGATGGGTCGTTCATGAACGATTCGTTCTTTTTGAACGAATCTTTAACGTGACTCAGAAGAACGAGTCGTCTCCG
>JAQKPX010094928.1:5205-19321 GCA_030068255.1 Clarias angolensis | reverse complement strand
GGAAAACAAGATGACCGGGGGCCACCAGGAGGAAGAGCACTCGGGCGGAGCGAGAATTCACACCTGTGGAGAAAATAGAGAAGGGAATACTGTCTATCATTTCATGGTTTCACACAGTGTCCACTCTTATGCATGCAGTCATTTTAAGGTGGATTTAAGGGAAATACCTTGAGACCATTTCCTCTTTAGGTCCTTTAAATCCTTTGGATTTTTTTTATTGCTAAATGCTAAATGTCATTCATATAGTACATCTAAAAATTTGTAACTATCATGAAAAAGTTAGTTGATGTGATGAAACATTTTTAAGCATTTTTCGTTTTAATTTTGACGACTACGGCTTGCAGTTAGGTTGGTTCAGGTGTTTCTCATGTTCCTTTTGACAATACCCCATTGATTCTCTAAGGGGTTCAGGTCAGGCAAGTTGGCTGGCCAATCAATAACAGTAATATCATTGTCAGGAAACCAGTTAGTTTTGCTGAGTAGTTTTGGTACTGTGGGCAAGTGCTAAGTCCTGCTAGAAATCTGGAAACAGTACAGGTACAATATTTAAATTTTTTAAATGATACTATATAATGTACTTTTTTTTCAGGTCTAGATATATATTATTCAATTCCACACTTTTTCAGATGCAAACACTGTGCAAACTGAACAAGGAAAATAATGACAGTTTTCGTACCAAAACAACAAACTGAATTTATTTACGAAGTACATGATTTTCGCTGATGATTCTAGTCATTCGAAATCATCTAACTAGTTTTATCCGACAGGTTTAGAGCTACTGATCATATTCTTGCTTTTGTTACCTGAGCCGAAGAATGTGCTGCATGGTGTGAGACATTTCTGAGGAGTCGGATTCGCCTCTGCGATGGGAAGGCCGTTCATGTGCAGGTATGTGGAGATGCGACTGGCCTGCACCGCCACCAGATTACCAGCCACACCTACATCAGTTTAACACACAGAACATTAACCTTGCCTTATGGTCTAATATTCAGGTCTGAATAACCCAGCTTCATTTATTCTAAGTTAAAATGTTAAAAACCTTACATGGGATCAATTACTGTTAAAGAAATGTACATTTTAGAGAGCTAAATATAGCAAGATGAAATAAGTTTTAAAGCAGCTGTGACTTCAAAACCATGTTTATACAGCTTGGTATATAAGTTTGTGGGTAAAATACAAAAGAAGTTGAATTTAACTAATACGATGCTCACCGTTGATGACCGGAGTAAACACCGCCATTCCAGCGTAGTTGGGATTAGACACAGTTTTATCCAGAATGAGGCCTCCAATACTGAAAAATCATTTAGAATTTAGAATCTTCAGATTGTTTGACAAGAAAGAGATCAGGTGTACTATGTGTAACTCTTTATTGTACCTGCTGATCGCCATGGCGATTATCACAGGCTCCCAGCCTGAGTAGAGCACTTCTCGGGTGGAGGGGATTCGCCGAGCGATCAGGATCCAGATCGGTGTCAAGGCGACGAAAAACACACAGACTAATGGATTGGCATAATCATTGTACTCTGTGACAAGAAACACATCAACAATGCAGATTGTTTCAATACAATGTCAAACTATCAAACTACTTTTACACAAGCCATGAAAAATAGCACCTGAGAAGCAATATGTTCCCAATCATGACACAACATTAACCTTAAGCCAGACACCTGGTGAGACAAAACACAAACAATGCTTTGGTGGAAATGTTCTGGGCATAATTTAGCACCCACACTCTTCGAGTAAGTGCTGGTTCACCCTTTTATGAAAGCTGTTTACTTCTGGATGGTTTAGACTTGGATCAAAATCTTGGGATAACATTTGTGAAAACATGTAATTACTCTAAAGATAGAGGTTTTCCTGCCTTTTTATGCACACAGTACCTCAGGATTACAATTTAAAACCACAGTGTGGTCACTACTGAATGAATGAGACTGGGATTTTTGCTGTGATATTTCTGTTATTTATTTGTTTGTTTGTTTGAGTTGTTAAGTCAGAGATGTTAACTTATATTTCTTTCACTATTTTGAGTCCTGAGGCCTATTTTGAGGCATGCCATAAGGGAAGAAAAACTCCAAAGGTCATTTAGCACATTCAGGTCATCAGCTGACTTAGTTTATTGCCACATAATGTAGCCTAGACCTGACCAATTGAAGCAACCCCAGATCATAACACTGCATCCAGAGGCTTGTACAGTAGGCACTATGCATGCTGGGTGCATCAGTTCGTGCATCCCTTCTCATCCCTTCTTTGGAACAGGTTCAATCTGGGCTCATCAGACCAAATTTCTCCTACACAGTTGATGGTTCAGCACTACCCTTCCAGGTTTTAATAATACAGTGGACAGATCTTTACACAATTTTAATCATTTCAGTAATCTCATTGTTTTCTTTGCTTGATTCAGGCAATTGATTTGACCCTTCTGAGACTTTTTTGGTCAGGCAGGGTACATGTACAGTACATGACTAATGCAGAGTATGTCAAGTATGTCTTGCATGAAGACAAAAAACTTATCTTAGTTATACATATACGTCTTAGTTTGCATATATACAGAACTACACTACACAATTTGTTGAAGCCAGAACTAAAACATGAACTGGAAATCTTTAATTCCCTTTCCAACCATGAACACTTCCTGCCACTAGAGGCCACCTATGAACCCCAAAAGTACTAGATTACCCAGAACCCTTCACTCACCCAGCTCCTGGTAGAGTCCTGTGCTGATGCCAGATAGTAGGGCCAGAGTAATCAAGTCCCCAAGGCTGGCAGCGATAGGTGTGGCCCCGTTATCCGGGTTAATGCCAACCTTTCTTGAGCCGATGATCACGCCAATCATGATAAGACCTGTTTTGAAGGAAATATTGGCTGTGATGGTGTTGAGATGTTCAAGCAAACACAGGAAAGTCTCTAATTTGTACACAATGAGAGAAGGGGCTTTTTTGGCTTCTGAGGTCTGCTGTTTTTCTTTAGGGAAAAAATGGTACACTTCCCAAAAGTTTGGGAACACAATTTCACAAATAACAAGGTGACTGATCAGTTATTTAATTTGTAAATGCCTATAGGAACATTTCAAACCATTGCCATAACAAGCAATGCAAAGACTCAACAATTCTAATCTTCTAATCTCCTTCATGTGACCTGTGTAGGCCTAATTACTACACTGACTCAGTAACTAACTCCCTTGAGGTTTAGTTAATGTGGATTTTACAGTTTGTTTTTCTAATTTCCAATTCCAAATGACAAACATCTGTCTTTGTTCAGGATTGTAGCTGAACCTTAAGCTGTTATTGGTATTGTTTTTTGACACTGTGCTGCCGATTGCTTGTTTTTGGAATGAGATATATATAGCTAATCAGTGCAAAATAATCCACATGAGGACATTCAGGTCAGAAGAGGTTAAATTATTGGACATCATGCAGCTGACATGCTAAATGTCAAGTGCTTTCTCAATACTATTTCAGCTCCCTCATCTCATACTGTATGGTATTAAACAGAAACATGTCATTCCTCTCACCTAACAGCAGGGAAGCGATGAAGGCTGTAGCTACGCTGCTTGCACAGAGCAGAACAGCATGACCTATCTTAAATTGACCTTCTGGGATCCAGCCAAAAATGACTGCTGCGATGGAGGCTAGGAACCCCACAACAGTGGCCTGAACCTGTAAGATGTAAAATCTGGATTATTTCCATAAAAAAAAAAAAAATAATAATCTAAAATCCACACCCCAGCTGTTGACTGTGACTGATGTGTGTACAGTGAGATTACATGTAAGCAGGGTCTGGTACCTGAATTAGTGCGAGGTTTCCAACGATCATTTTCCACATCTCCTTGGCTGTGTCCATCTGCCCAATATTAGCCTAGAGGAACAGGACACAGGAAGCATATTTACAGCAGCTCTATTTATACCATAAGGACAGAGAGTTTTCTTCAGATGGGTGAGAGGACTAGGAAGCTTAAGGCAACCATCTAATATTAAAGGTTTCAACAGTTGTCCTTTCACCAGGTAACATTTGGAATTTAAGTATAGTTATGTCACACATTTTGTATTAATGCATTATATTCTATATAATGGCAGTACATCAACATTTCCAATAGGGAAGTCTATTTTTACATTAGCAAGCAATAAAAGCAACAGGAAAATGTTATTTTTTGTGAATGTGCCTGGCATAGAGCTGAAATTTCATAGACAAGTGAAATTACTAGGGTGCAATAAAAGAAGAACTGCAAAGGACTCCCTCAAAAGATTCTTTGGACCAATTGCCTGGTGCTTGTGGTGTCTTTAGCTACTAATTTCTGTTTACTGGTTTACACACACACACACACACACACACACACACATACACACACAAAAGCTGTCTTTGTTGCTTTAAATGACCTTCTATTATAAAGAAGCAAATAGCATGTTTTCTTTCTATACATTTAATGTTGAGTAACATCTTTGAAACAAGTTCCTGTTATCATTTATATTACCTCACCAGCCTCTCTTTTTTCTGTCTCTGCCGAGTTCTGCCAGGTGGTGTGTGTGTTAATGCTGTGGCTGAAATACCCATGGATGATGCATTTTTACACACCTCAAACTCCTTTATATAGTCAGGTCCTTTATATAGTCAGAACAGCAAAGCTGAGCAACAATACAGTGGAGGGGTTTCTTCGATCGCAGACTTATATAAATTGCTAACACTAGACACTCCTTGCATAAATATTACATTAAATAAACCTCTCCTTAAAGAATGTTATCACCTTATCAATGATAACACTTTTCTAAATCAGTTAATGTAGATCATCCTCTATTCTATAGTGAACAAGCTGTCATAGCTATCATGAACCTATGATTTGTAGCTACGCTGCTGTAAGAGATGCTGCTGCTGATGAATCACAATTGAAATTTTCACAGCACTGTCGTACTAGGCGTAATCATTTCATGTGCTAAAATATTGAGTATCAATTAAAAGTGCTTTGAGTGTTCAAGTACTCCAGAGCAAAATAAGCAGCCATGAACTGAACATCTACCTTCGTATTTGGACACTGAGAATATCCAGTGTTCTGAACAGCATCAGCTTAAAGCTTGGTTAGAACAAACGGTGGTCAGTTCTCTGGACAAAGGGGGTTTGAGTCGCTGACACACGCATCCATCTCATCTTCCTCCTGCTGGCTGACCCCCACTTATCTCATCCCTCTAGCTAACACTCTGCAGTACAACTTCAAGGGATGGTTCGAGACGTTGGGCTGGTACATTAAGCTTATCTGCATTTCAGAAAGTCAAGTACTTTAAATATTATTCAACAATTAATATAATATATTAAAGAGTTAATTGCAGGTTTCAGTTAAGCACTCGTAAACCTAAAGCCGGCTTCTTTACACTGACCAGTGGCCTCCTGCTGAAGTATAGTGGAAGTCGAAGCTTTGGCCAAACAGGAGAGGAAGGACAATAGTGCAAAGACGAGGGAGGAATACATTTCCCCAGAGAGGAGCGGCCTCTCGCTGCCATTGAGCCCCAACTGGCTGTGCCCTCTTTCATTAGCTTTCAAAGGAGTAGTAGTACTTGTGCACTTCCTGTGCAGCCCTTCACTTTATCTCTCTATATTCTCACTCGTACATGCACATCAGAGCTGACTGATCGGAGTTAAAACTTAGCATACATAGCCACCTCTAACTCATTTAGGAAATCAGACTTGGCTCATTCCTACTGATTGGTCACACTAGGATGTCAATGAAATGGCCGGCACTCTTTTTACCGCTGCTGCTAAGGGAATATTAGCTACACTGCTATGTAACAAATGTCCTTGGCAGTGGGACAAAGGTGATAGAGGCCATTCAGAGGGGGAAGTACCATATGTGGATGTGCAAGGATCCGTGTGTGTGTGTGAGTGTGTGAGATTGAAATTGGAGGAAACAGGACTTGTGCCAGGAGTTTACGGTACCTCTTCCGCAGTGTGAGATCTTATGTGGCACAAATGGAGGCAGGAGGGAGGGAAACCTGGTCCGTCTGATAACGTGCAGCACGATAAGATGTGTGAGAATTTCGGAAGCTTTTCCAAGATGGTAACGATAACTAGATCTAGTACGCTGCCTTTACCGTAGTTGTCTGGAACTTTAGATCTGTGATCTAAAGCTCCATAAGTTCAGCCTTCAGACATACGTGACCCATCACATCAAATCAGGTATTAAATTGCATTTCGGTTGATTTGAGTTATGCATATTTACAGAAAATCATAAAAAATAATGAAATAGACAGTGTCAGTCATGAGTAGGAAATATCCATAATATTCCAGACTGAGAGAATTAGCCTTTAATTACTTATGAATATAATATAATATATACAATAAATTATTATATTATAAATTATATTACTTTATTATAAACATCATTGTTAATTACTATATTACATATTACAAATACTAGGGCTGGTCCACACTATTAGAAATGTCAGTATAGTTTTTATATCTGAATATGCATTAGGTATGAAATTAGCCTATACTACCTGGAACAAATGTGGCTGTATATAGGATAAAATCCGAAGAGGTTTTCATGTCATCATTTTCATTATTTAATTTGTTAGCTGCAGAGTTAAGGAAGTTGTTGCTACATTATGCTGTCGTCAGATTTATTACGAAAACGATATGTTTTCCTGTGACTACTTTTCCAAAGTCAAGCATCATGGGTCAAAACGAATGTTTGGCAAAGACATTTGTGTCACTAGTAAACACTTTAAAACATTCTATTGTAAATAATCAAATGTGGATTTTCATGAATATTATAAATACATAGTTGTATACTGTTAAAATGTTTTTCATTTAAAATAAACTAAGAGTACAAAAGTAAAAATCTTGCTGTATAATATTTACATGAACCATTATGAGATAAAGAGCAGGGCGATAGAAAAATATACTGTAAGTATCATAATTGTGATATAAGAATCACAATAGACATTCCTGAGGTTCTAATATTGATTCGATATTTAACTGTAAAATTGAATGTACAATGTTTTCAGTGTTAAATAGTTTTTAGAGACATTCTTGTGAATTTCATGTCACACACACATTGTGAGGTAACATTTTAATAAAAAGGTTTTGAATCATAAAAATAAGATACACATGGTGGTTTTGGGGCAGTTTTTTCCTCCATATAACAGTAATATTATTGTTTATTAATAGATATATTTCATTTTGAATTCAAAGGAAACTTCAATAAATAAACCATGGAGAAAGAAATATGTATTTTTGTATCTGTATTTTTCTAAAATCAGATCTCTAGTCTGAGCTTGGGATTCAGCCAGAGCATGGGATTTTTTATTTTATTTTATATAATACGATTATTTGGAACAAACAGTGCTGTTAATCTGTTGCTAATTGGATTTGGAGACTTAAAAAAAAAGGCCAAAATGTTAATCCACCTTGCTTTCTTAACTGCCAATTACAAAAAAAAGGGGAAAAAAAGAAAATACTTTGTTCATGCAGAACAGATACAGGAAAGGAGCTGACTGAATTTTAGATGGATTCAGATGCAACAGCTGGCAAAAATATGATAGAATATGTATAATCTTAATATATATCGCTTTGGTATGAAACTACCAGGAAACTAGTGGTGCTATAAGTAAATAAATAATTCATTAAGTAAGCAAAGGAAACTGCCTAATTTTGAAAATGTACAAAATTCTAACATCAGAAAGATTTTTATTTTAGGATCATTATTACAAAAAAATCAGTAATCAAAACAAAATGAGAATTAAAAACAGGTTATTTTATATAATATACATGTATGTATATTTTATTTATGATACATTTACATTTTATTATTATTTTATTATATTCAGATTAAATAAACTAAAATAAAATGTTAACATACTTAATTAAAAGTTTGCATGCAATAACAAAAGACAGAATAAAAAAAAAACTTTTGTTTTTTCCATACCCCAGACAAATCTAAAAATATATGTTTTCCAGGCTAGACTTGTATTAATTGTTTGCTCTCCAGTTATAGACATTTATAATCATTAATCAGTTTTTAGGGTGTTTTCCTTCATCAAGTGGAAAACACACTTTTTCATGCTGTCTCACAGTAAGCGTGTTAAAAAAGCCCAAATCCACCGCTATAATGACGTGTTAAAGTTACTCATGGAGAGGCTTTGTGGCGACCGAGTGGCCACAGGAATGTCTGCAGCAGCAATCTGTCTATTTGCAATTCAGCTCCAGCTGTTTAGGACAAATAAAGGAGAGTATAAAACTGCTTCTGTCTGGTGCATTTGTGTCCTGAACAGGATTTTATCCAGGTTTTAAGCAGGTACTGTTCATGAATTTGTTCAGAGGATCAGATATATTTTTCTCTTTTACACTACATCAAGGATCTTTCATTCACACTGGTGGTTATTTTTCTTCCAGTGTTAGTTTGTATTCCTATTTCTGATACTTTTGGTAACAGAAATGACATACCTAGCTAAAGAGTGAGTGAAAATTTATTATTTGATGATGAAACAGGTGTAGTCATTAAATAGCACTTATTTTTATTGTCTGATTTGTCTCAAGCAACTATATTTCTTACAGGTTTTAAATGATTAAAAACTACTAAGTACCTAAAAACATTCAAACTTGTCTCATTCATTGTTTGTGAATGTTGTGTACAAAGCATTCGTCTTTTTCCTATATGGTATGCTAGAGCTGTGAAATTTAAATAATCATGTAATTCAATTGCTTTTGTTGGTCAATTCAATTAATTACTTAGATAACCTTACAAATGTTAAATGGTATAAAATTGATAAATTCTTTAAAAATACACCACAGGTTTTGAAGAAAACAGAATCCACTTGCATTACATTTTACATTTTGCAAGAGTATCGTTTCTTTTCTTTCTTTTTTCTTTTTTAATTAATTAATTAATTTTTTATTCATGAGCAGTTGGTGCAATTCTACCTCTAAATTATTGCTTTATACGAGATGGGACATGTTAACAATCTAGAACAAAGGTTACACATAATTTCACTGTTTATTAGATGTGAAAGAAATACGTCTGCTTGGGACACATTAGTTCTTGATGCTATTGAAGCTAATCAAATAAAAATTCTCAATGTCCATAAATCTAATCAAACTGTTTGGACAGGTCTACTGTTTATAGAAGCTTCTAAAGCTTTTTTGTGAACACATATTAAATAACACACTAATCAGTGTGATATTTGGATATTTGACTTCCACGTAACCTGCTACTACAGTATGTGCTAGCTTTATTGGCAGCTCGCATTTCTAGAATCATTTAATGAGACATTGTATATGGCAGGATAAGATAAAACCTCAGGTTTTATTCATTTGGCCAAATCTTTTAGTTGCCTTATTGCATCTCCTCTTTTGCACAAATCTTTGGAAATTAGGGCTATAAATATAGCTGTTATTTTGAGAGTTTTACACAATATGCTTATATATTTCTCTGAATTGTTAGTAACATGCCCCATCCATTTTACACCACCGTAAATATTGAACCTGATGATCGCTTTGTGAAGTTGAGTCACTGCTGGTGAGAACACAAATGCCTTTATTGCATCTATTAGCTGTTCATGACATCAACAATCCTTGTGAGATAAAAAGAGTTTACACTGATTCTCAAAACTAACAGTAGCTGAGTGATCTGATGTTTTTCTCTACATCGTTACTGTTTCACCCAATTATCAGCTAGACTAACATTTCTGATTTAGCCTTTTACTTGTCCAAAGTCAGCAAAACAAACTGTCCATCTTAAACCACAAATAAAGGAATGATCAGTGAAAACACACTCTTGCAAATGTCACACATCCAGGGGACAAAAGCACACCTTAAAGTACACATCAGCTAGATGTCCAAAGGTTAGATAGACAGATTGAATACTTTATTAATCCCCAAGGGAAATCATTCACAGGTCATAAAACTTTGAGCTGAACATCTATCAGAATTATACTTCTGCTTGTGCTGTGATCTTTTAAAAAATAACAGAGAAATATTTTGTAATGTGGCAAAAATCCTTTGCATTCTATGTCATAATGTAGTAATAGTAGTTTATGAACATAAAGGTACTCAGAGGGAATGTTCAGGTTTAAATCAGTGGATGTGGTAAAAAAAAATATATTTAAAAAATAAATGTTTAATGTTTTGTTGCAGTGGCTGAACAATGCACAGTCTGGGCCTATAGTCTGTCAAAGAACTGTCTCTAGGACATTTCTGGAAAGTCTACATTAACAGTACATGTAAGTATAGATGGATAAAAAGCATGATGTTCTTTAATTAATGGATATACTGATCAGTCATAACATCAAAATTACTGACAAGTGAAGTCAACAACACTGATCATCTAATTACAATGGAACATGTCAAGGAACGGCATATATTAGGCAGCATGACATAACAGCCTGTCTTCGAAGTGTTGGGCAAGAGTAAGGATCTAAGTGACTTCAAAAGGCTAGATGACTGGGTCAAAGCAACGCCCAAACAGCAGGACTTGTGGCGTGTTGCCAGTTTTCAGTGGTTAAGCGGTCACCTACCAAAAGAGCTCCAATGAAGAACAACTGGTGAACTGAAGACAGAGCCATGGGCTCCCAAGGGCCACTGATGTGCATGGAGAGTGAAAGCTAATCCATCTGGTCGGATCCCACTGAAGAGCTACTGTAGCACAAACAGCTGAAAAAGTGAACGCTGGCTAGATCTGACAGAAAGGAGTCAGGACACACCGTGCATTGCAGTTGTTGTATGGGGCTGAGTAACTGCAGAGTGGTCAGGGTGCCCATGTTGACCCATGTCCACCTCCAAAAGCTCCTACAACGGGTAACTGAGCATCTGAACTGAACCATACAGCAATGGAAGAAGGTGGCCTGGTCTGATAAATTTTCTTTTATATCATACAGCTTACCCGGAGAAGAGACAGCACAAGGATTCACTATGGTAAGAAGGTGAGCAGGCAAAGGCAGTATGATGCTTTGGACAATGTTCCGCTGGGGAACCTTGGGTTCTAGACGTACACATGTTCTAGAAATCATGTGTACGTTACTTCGACACCTACCTAAACGATGTTGCAGACCAAGTACATCCCTTCATGAAAACAGTATTTCCTGATTGAAATCTCTTTCAGCAGGATAATTCACCTGACACACTTCAAACATTGTACAGGAATTGATTGAGGAACATGACAAAGAGTTCAGGGTGGTGACTTGGCCTCCAAATTCTTCAGATCTCAATCTGATGGGATGTGCTAGACATACAAGTCCACTAATGTACTACTAATGTCTTGGTTCTGAAACCACAACACACCTTTAAAGGTTTTGTGGTGTCCATGACTTGATAGACCAGAGCTATTATGTTGTAATTGTTGCCAAATTTATGTGGTATAAGAGGAATAAAACAATCTAAATCTATCATGTGCCATGCCAATACCCTGTCATTGATTATTTTCCTTCAGAAACATAACCCTGTTATCACTGGTTCACTCACAGCGGTGGACAGTCTGGATGCCAGTGTCATCTCCAGGTTTCCCTTCAGACCCAGAAGAGCGGGCACCAGGATAAAGACCTCATTCACTTCGGAGAACACCTTCCAGTGCTGCAGGGAGACACAAAGAGAATAAAAAGATCCTTTAGTGCATTTACGGGTTCTTCAGACATGTGAAGTTAGTGGGTTCTCCATGACCTTCAATTACCATAGTATTGATTCAATGCTGTAACTTGATATGACTGTCTCTCTCTCTCTCTCTCTCTCTCTCTCTCTGTTAGGCTGGGCAAAGCTGCTCCAGAGATATTGACCCTCTTGTAGGTCTAACTTTCAAATCATATATAGTGATTTTTAAGGAAAATAAATTATAAGGCAGATTTTATATAGCATATAAATATACTGAAATTAATAAAAATTCACAAAAAGTATAATCATGCACATTTCATACAAGATATTATAAAATACAATGCAAAAATTTGCAACGGGCCATAATACTATCACGTTTGTCATTATCAAAAACAGTTTTCATTATAAAAACGTCCTGTTAAAAGAGAGATACATTTTCTTAAAATGTTCTACTTTTGTCGAATCTATAGCTCTGCTTCCATTTTATTTATTTTCTTATCCACTTTGTGCTGGTCCAGATTCCAGTAACATAATTGGCCGAAGGTAGATATAGAGTCATCACTGATCACATCCATTTGAACCTCATCCAGCTTTTATCCTTATTAAATAGTTGATGACTGGGGTAACTGGCAGCAAGTAGCTCTTTTTTTCTTTTTTTCTGGCAGATGCAATATAGCAAGAGCCCGTGCAGATCAATAAGTGGAGAAAGTGCTTATCTTTAGAACTCATCCCACTGGCACACTCCAATTACAGCCCTGACTTTGGACAACTAAATCAATGCAGAGGAATCACTCGAGCTCTAAGAGGAGAGAAAAGCGCTGAGCTATCAATGTTAAACGCAACCCTTGGGAATCGACATGCGTAATCTTGTACAAAAATTGTACATAAGGGTTTTCTGCTTGGCCAGCTGCAACCAACAGGCATTTTTTTTTTACCATTTATTGGCAATACAGGGGCCATTTGTAAAAAATAAGGTCTACACAAATTTGAAATTCTTTTTCAAATTTTCTCTAAATGTTCTCTAAAGCTCCAATCTATATAGTCACAGAGGAATTCAGTGACACATCACTAGAAGAGAAGTCACTAGCGTCATGGTGTCACTGCACAGTGCTGATCTCCATGAAACGTCAAGTCATGGTGATGAAAAACTAACTAAAATAATATTTACAGAAGACTTCAAGCATAGTATAATGTTGTAAATGTCACACATAGAGTATCCTTTTGTCCTATACGGTATGCTAGAGCTGTGCAAGTTAAATGATTATGTAATTCAAGTGAGCTTTAATTCGTCAATTCAATTAACAGAACCGTTGGATCAGGATTTGATTCAGAAATCAATTCAGACTTTTTTAAAAATTATTATTAATTAGGTAGCCTTACTAATGTTAAATTGTATAAAATTGACAAATTCCTTAAAAATTTACAGATTTTGAAGAAAACTGAATCTGCTTACATCTTTCGGAAAGACTTACATTTTACATTATCATTTCTTACTTTTTTCAATTTATGAGCAGTTGGTGCAATACTACCCCTACTGAACTGGAGCAGGAAAAAACATTATTGGTTTGGTCATTCACACACTAAGTGTGTAAATGACCATTTACCAACACCACTTGCACATTTCAGGCACTTGACTAGGAGTTATTGCCACATCCCCGTACAGTCCTGACCTGACTTCACTCCAAGTCAAAGAAGTCCTGGGAGTCCAGCGTTTCAGACATGAAGCAGGCAGTCCAATCATGGCTCTGGCGTACTGAGAAAACTTTCTACCTTGATAGTATCCAAGCACTAGTGAAACTCTGGGATAAGTGCATTAGTGTAGCGGGGGACTATATAGAAAAATAAATGGAGTTTTCACTATCATAACTGTGATCTGGTATCCCACTTTGACTTAAATGTCCCTTGGACATACAGTTTCATATATCAGAATCTGTAGTGTATCAGATATAGGAGAAAATGTTTTATCCAATCCTGTCACTAACAGAAAATATTGGAATTTTTATTCTTAATTTTTGGAATCTAAAATTTTAGACTTAAAGAAAATTCTTTTTTTTGTTGTTGTTAAGATTGCTTTTTTTTTTTGTTTTAATCATTTTATATTGTTTCTATTTTCTTTATTCTGTCAGTGATTTTATTTGCTACAATTTTAATTATTAATAATTATATATTTGTTCAATTTTTGACTAGCTTGATTTTTCTTGATCTCTCTAATAATAATTAGTATTATTATTAAAGGTGAATGAAGTAACCCATCTTTCTGTATAAACAATACAACTAGCAGCTGAACTTTGGTTTACAGCATCATTAAAAAGTTCTGTATCCAGAAACCGGGTATGATTCATTCAGTCATTCTTTCATTGACCCAAAGGCGGAAAACTTCACTTCCTGATAACTAACCAGGCCTTTCCCGCCACAGGAAATCAGGGACACAGTCTCTCCTTTTGGTTTGGTTTAGACAGCAAAACAAGATAATGTTGAGAAAATAACAAAGCTTCATCCCTGATAATAAGTAAAAAAACATTCTGTGGAAAAACAAGGAGGTTGCTAAGAGTGT
>JAQKPX010094832.1:11600-37131 GCA_030068255.1 Clarias angolensis | reverse complement strand
GGCATGTGGGTGCATGTATCTAAAAATGATGCACAAAACAGTGCATATTACCACAAAAACACATTTGGCAATACGGTAAAATTGTCTCTATAAACCTGACAAAAAGGCTGTTTTGCCACTTCAGGACTCCAATTCGCGCCATTTGAGCTTCTCGCTGTTTTTCAGTATGAAATCATTCTGTATTCGCTCCTTCACAACCGACCTCGAATGCATTACCGGCTGCACCAAGAGCCTCACTTAACTTAGCTGTCTTCGCTGGAGCGCATCACATCCCATCAAACTACATAAACAGCTGCGTAAATTGCTGATGGAGCAGGCACTGTCTGTGCATGCTCTATACCAAAAGTCCTATCATCTCTGCATTCAAATTTCCAAAAGGTTTTGTTATTAAAATGCATTATTACTGAAGATATAGCATCAAAAAGGGGAAGAAAAATGCATAGAGAACTTGAGACGGTTAGCCATGTGTCATGAACTACATTTCCCATCAGCCCCAGCATGTCACATGGATCTGATGATGGTATGTCCTGATTACTTTCAGTAGTTACTTTTCAGTGTCTTGGCGTCTGGCTGCTGTTGTCCATAATGAATGTTGTTTTTGTTCTCATGAGTATTACTAATAGTCTTTGTTAATCGTTTTTTGCCTTGTATAATAGTTGATGTGGATTACTGTGTTCACGTTTATTTTGAGTCATTTGTGTGCACTATACTTAATTAAACAGATTTGTATCTCTTCGCCTCAAAACCTTGACACTGTGCTTTATCTCAGGAACGAAGGCATCTGTTACACGCAAGGGAACGCAAACAAAATGTCTTTAAAATGTGCATACTATGACGTGATGAGACTTACTCATCCACCATCTTCTTATACGTGGAGATCTCCTTTGCATAGAGAAGTTTGTTGCTTGGGGAGTCCTGGAGAAAATTAAGACAACAGTAAAAAAAAATGTTATCACCCAACAGTATTAAAAAAATAATACAAATAAAAAAAATAATCTCAGGTGACTCCAGGAACCGAGCCAACGTGACTCACCCTGCTGAGTTTGTGCTCGGATTTAGTGCAGGCATCCATGAAGGTCTGTGCAATGACCGATAACGAAGCATCAACCACTTCTGTCACATGGACGTCGAAGATGAAATGAGGGTTCTTCAGAATGTTCACCCAGAACCTAAGCGGGAGGCTGCGGCGAGAAACAGAGACAGAAAGAGATGACATTAGACTATAACCTTAGGCAGTGAAGCCCTAATCATCATTAGTTCTAGCAGCGATTGTAACTCCCAACAGGCCTAATATGGCAAGCTGTTCAAATGAAGAAAGCTGTAAGGGGATTTAATGAATTTCACTCAGCTGAATACTGATCCGCCTGCAGTCACATAAAAAAAAATCCATATTTATCATTGGACTTACTGCATTCCTACTGTTCTTTGAAAATGACTTACATTTTCTTCTGAGTTTCTGTCTTATAGTAAATAAACAGACTTATGATGTTTAGAGAGCTTGCTGAATACTAATAGAAAGACTTCACCATGCATGAGATACCAGGACTGAACAGCACTTCAAAAATATTTCATTACTAGTACTAATACTAATACTGCACCAAAAGATCTCAATCACAATCTGTTTCCTTGTAATTACACAAGTGTACTGAGGAGGGAACTGTGTTCGTAGGACAATACCCATCTTGTTTAGTTTTTTTTGCCCCTGTTGACAGTGAACCACTCTTTCCCATCATTAATGGTGCACTATTGTCATGTCATCAGAAATCTTGACGCATACTTGGTCAGGGGTGTACAGCAGGGAAGATAGAACATGGCCCAATTTTCTCCCAATATGCTCATTTTCCACCCACCAGCTAGTCACACTATCAACCAGACGCGCTTCCTCTGAGACATGTTCCAGCAGCCGCTGCATCTTTTGACTTAGGAAGGGCTAACTTGTATGCATAAATAACAGCTTTGAGTGACAGAGAGAGAGGAATGCCATCACTACCAGCTGAAGAGTACGGCCAATTTTGCCCTCTTGGGCTCCTGGCAACATATACAGGTATACAGATATACAGACCGCAGCACAATGCAGCATAAAACAAAGATAGCTGACCACTTGACTGTTCATGAATGATGCAAGAAGCAGTGGCCGGTGCCTACGTTGGAATTTAAAGATTTGCTTTCATTTTCATATGCAATAACGTGCATGTACTGTACAATTTGTTTTAATTATTTAATTTCACTCAATTCGAACTTCATAAACAGCTTCGTAACTCAATAAGTGTTTCTCTCAAGGCTGTTAGTGTTTTTAAGAAGGCTGGTTTAGACATGTGCCAAGATCTTTTAAAGGTCTTTTAAAGAGTTCAGTGGTATAACAGTTGTTGAGGCATGTTATTGTGGATATCCTGGGTACAGGAATCATGAACTGTGGCCTGAGCAGGGGAAGAACTTTCATAAAGAATTCCAGTGAGACTGGCTGACAGTTGGTTGCTCTCAGGATTTTTCTAGCAGCATTTTGTGTGTGTGCACACTCTTATAGATGGAAGCAGTGCTGGGTCTTCTGAGAGAGCTGAAAAGTCACTGGTTAGCTCAGCATGGTTGGCTATAAAGTGGGAATGAATTGCGTTGAGCGTTTCTCCAAGTAACATTCCGTTTCTTCGCTGCCCAGGTCCTTGGCTCTCTTTGCTTGGGGTTCCTTATAGTAGGTTAGCCTTGTTGATGAAGAACCCTTAATTTGCAGGCTAGTTGTGTTTGGAAGACTGGCTGCTCTAACTGTCTCTCTGTCTACCAGATTTTATCTGGATAGAAAACTTCATCGTCCATCCATGGTTTTAAAGGTTATCATAATGCAGATCTTTTTCAGGTGCGACATCGCCTACAGCGACTGATAAAGCCAGTGACAGATGTTGCATAACCGGCCACATCAACGTGAGCAGACAGCTGTCTCTGGTTTACCATAAGCCTGAGCTTGTCATGCTTAGTTTTTATTTAAAATGGTACTACATATAGTTAACTTTCTTGGTGCTAATTAGAAGAGCTACTGCAGATAGATAGAACAGTTATCTTCAGAGAAAGAGGCTGTAAGATGGTTCAGGCAACCCCTCATGGCTGATTAGAATCTACCTGGTAGGAGGATCTAATTTAGTGCATAATACTCTTTTTCTCCGAATGTGAACATTTGTGCTTTTGGTCAAGTTAGAAAATTAAATAGAAAAGCAGGTAAGGAGGTAATGCATTGCTGTTTAAATATCGAGTCTAATAAGGTATGCGTCTTCAAATTGCACTTTCTTGATTGTGCTTTGTACAAACTTTTTATACAGTATGTGTGTATTTGCATGTATCAGTACTGCCCCAGTTCTGACAGTGGGATTTTGGTAGATAATTCGATAATGCTGCTGGGTATTTGTTACATAATCTGATACAAATACTGTTGCATAATCTGATTCTGATACTGCGTATTTGTTAAATAATGTGATACTGAGGCCGGGTGTTGATTAACGCTTGAAGCAAGCAGTGCTGATTATGGATACCAGGAGCTTCTAATCACATAGGAATTCACGCCTACTCTGGGCCGTCCAATACCAATAAAATTAACAACCTTGAACAGGAATCGGTTCCTATTATAGACACCTAACCATGACTTAGACATTAGGCATTCCTTTGATTTAGAACCACATCCAAAAGTCGTTCAAAACCAGAATTCTCTCCAATCAGTTATCATGTACATAACTACCTAGCATTGATTTTTTTTTTTTACCCCCAAATATAATCTTATTGTTTGAACATGCTTGTGCTTTGCTAAACATCAACAGCAGCTACACTATGCCCACTGTTTTCATTACGAAAAGATGATCACATAATGCATAATACATATTGTACTCAGGTCTCTGTCTACTAAAGCAGTCTTCTCGACTCTAATACATGACCCGTATAATAAGAGCATTTGCAGTAATGCCATAATACAAGCAATTTGACAGTTTATTTAGTATTAAATTGATAAAGCTGCCAACTTAGGCCATACATGCATTATTCATGTGAATTATATCTGCTTTTAAACAGGCTTCATGTTGGCAATGATAAAGATTTATCTCATCAAATTAGGCTGGAATATTAAAGGCACTAAACACAGATTTGAGCGTTTAAAATATATAACTTACAGCAAGTTGTTGAGGTGGACTACTGTCTAAATTCCGTATACAGTATATTTAATTAATAATTATCTACGTACAATGAATATTGCAGTCTTAGCCTTTTTTAAATCTGAAAAATCTTATACAGGTGACAAATGAAAGTGAAACCCAGTGTTTACTGTGTTTTGGGAAGGTTCACTGGAACTCACTACAAAGCTACTCTGATTATCACTTATCCCATGAAACCGTGGAGTTGTCATTCAGAAGAACTGCTTCTTCTGAACAGTTCCAGAGACTTGTAGAGACTTGTCAAGGTCCACTGACGCTGTCCTGGTGGCTCATTTTGGCGTAATTGTCACCTGTCTGTTACTGGCTATCTACTACTGTATTATCTCTTATTACTGCAGCTCTCTGTTGTCTATTATAACTCTTAATTCCTACTTGAAAACTCAAGGAGGTCTCCTCAACTCCTAGAGACCTGGGGAGGGCCGCTCCCAGCATGAACAGTAAACAAAATGCATTTGAATTAGTTATACTGTAAATCTATGTTATCTATAGCTAATGCTTCTATACCTCTACGAAGGTTTTCATAGCCTAAAACTGATTGCCATTTACAGAAGACTTCAAGCACAGTACGGTTGATGAGACTCTTAACCACTGTAAAATATTTTAAAGAGGGCCATATGTCCGTGAATAATGGTCCTGACGGAGGTGGCTCGGAGCCCACAGCAGTCATTTCCTGGACATTCAGTGCGTGGAATGCATAAAATCAGCAAAAGCCCTAAGTTTTGGCATAAAAAAAATACAGAATGCATGACTTCATACGCTCGCTGCACCACTTGCACATTAAAGGAAATCGACTGGCAAAACGACTGCCAAAACCCACCTATAATCCTGACATCACACACATAATTTCCTCCTGTTTAAACCAGTATCCTGTGGAAAGGCAGGGGATTATATAGAGAAATAAAAACGATATGTTCTGATATGATAACTGTGTTCTGCACAATTAAAAGTCCCGGTTTGACTTGAATGGCCGTCTTGTATTTCCATATATAATCAACATATTTAGCGGCATGCTGGCTTAGTGTTTAGCACTGTCGCCTTTCACCTCGAGGTCCTGGGTTCGATTCCCGCGTCGGGTCTGTGTGCATGGAGTTTGCATGTTCTTCCCATGCTTGGTGGGTTTTCTCCAGGTACTCTGGTTTCCTCCCACAGTCCAAAGACGTGCAGATAAAGCTCACTGGCTTTCCCAAATTGCCCACAGTATGTGAATGTTGAACGGAGGTCCTACCATGGTTTTACAAAATGGGAATAAATACAATGTCGCCATTGGCCTCTATGGACGCTATTGGACTACAAAGGTTTCTAGATGGATGGAATCAACATATTTGCTTGTTAAATCCATTTTGTGGAAGGAAATATACATTCCTCATCAGAGTTAGCTAGCTAGCATGTTGCAGACAAAAGATGAACATAGAGTCCGGGATAGAGTTACAAGAACTCTACTTATCTTTCCTTCCGTTCACCTTCTGTTATTCTTTTCTTCTTTTTAATACACATAACACATTACTTTAACCTCGAAAGCTATCTCAGCCAATGCAAAAACATTTTACAAAACACTGGCAAAATGCCTACAAGTACAAGCTCTCTGTGTGCTCCGTCTCTTATTTCTATCAGCTCTCACTTCAGCAATACACTTTTTACCAATAACAGTACATTATCATTACAGCAGGACGACTCTCACTCAGCCGTACCTCCACCAACAACCATACGCCTGTTCCTAACAAGCCATACAGGCACGTTGTTGTGTCTCATCACAAGAGAGAAGTGAGCACACAGCGTGACAGAACACCCACACCGTTCCACAATCATATGCCTCTGCTTAAATGTCATTCCACTTTAGAGAATATGCTGTTCTTTATGAATGAGATCATCTGAAAAATGTCTTATTTCTCTACCATTTTATTCAAATCACTATTCTGGTCAAGGACACAGAAGACACACAGTAAGGTGTGTAAGTATTAAGAGGTGCTTAAGCTGAAACACGAATAAACATGTGCTAAATACAGCAGCGCACACACACCGTGACAGGACACAGGAAAACGCTGCTCTCTAAAGCACATCATATCAAACTATTTCATTTAGCGACATGCATCACATATATTAACAAATTTTAATTTAAAGTTAATATAATAAATTATATAAATATAAAATCAAGCAAATGTTTATTTATGGAATACACGCTGGGGTGTTCAACTCAAACTGGGACTGTTGATTGTGCAGAATAAAGGAACACAGTTATTTAGAGTTTTAAAAAATCCCCGGCTGCACTAATGACCTTATCCCAGTGTTTCCCTAGAGATGGGAATTTTGGGGAAATTTCTATGTTCCCCCAAAGCCATGCTCAGACTGCCTGAAACACTGGCTTCCCAGGAACTCATTTATTGGCACAAACATATAAATGGTTTGGAGCGAGTTCAGGGCCTGTAAAAGTCCTAGCTGGGAGTCCTAGACTAAAAGTGATTTAGGAAACTTCTCAGAGCAACTCTGAGTAAGGAAAGTACAAATACCTTTATCTTAGTGAGGAGGTGTGGTTAACCCCCTCGGGATGATGCAGCAATTCAAGGACTGTGATTGGTTCATAAAAATTAACCTCTGACCTCTGCAATGGTCTTGAAATGCGGTCTTTGTGAAAATAGAATACATGATAATAGAACAGACAGTGAAATCATGACTATTTTATGCAAAGTTTCTGTTATAGGCTAAATATCTTAAAGATAGTTAAAACTGACAGATGATGAAAACGTGTCGACCAATTTCCTTGCAGTAGTTACTACAGTATATTTAAGTTCTTACATTTATTTACTGATTTTATTACTTGTAATCCATTTTGGATTGATGGGAGAAAAATGGCTCAGCTTTTACCAATTTACATGATTGCAGCATCTATTAAGTTTTGGGTGGTACGTAGCCAACAATCCAATCGAGATGGAAGGAAGTAAAACAACAAGAAAACCTAACTGGACAGAAGAGCAGTGTTTACTTTTAGCTTTACGTTCAGTGTTTGGAGAATATTTCTTCTTTCCGCCATTTTGTCCTCAGCTGTAGAAAGTCTTAAGCCTCTTCAAAGTCTGTTTTTAGTGTTAAGATGTTTCATGAATCATTTTTATCTTTACTAAGATTTAGTCCTAAATTTAAGGAGAAATTCTAAGAAAATGTCATAAATCTAAGAATTTTCTTATAATTTCGTCACTAGGAGCAACCTTTAGGCTTAAGAAGCTTTGTGAACACGGGGCTGGACTGCACGGGAAACGTGGCAATAACTCCCAGCTGAGTTCTTGCAGTGGGCTGTGAGTCACCTCTGCCATCATTCATAGATGTATGAACTGCTTTACAATGTTAACACCATTCAAATGTTTTACTGCGGCTAATAGTCTTATCACTGTATTGTTTTTGAAGTCTTCTGTAAATGTCAATCAATATTATGCTTTCATTCGCGAGGGATTTCCTGGTCCTGGTATGACTTGAATATCCCTTGTTATATTTATAAACATTAAATAAAGCTTTTTTTTACATTACCGCTTTTTCAAACCTACTGAAATTGTGAGGTGATATTTCCATCATATTGCCCAAACATTTTAACAAAATTTTTCAATAATATTTTAAGACAATTAACACACTAATAAAATCACAAACATTAAAAATCAAAACAAATATGCAATTTTTTATTTCATTTATTAAAGTTCGGTATATTCAATCTTTACGTGAAAATTTTGATGATAATTGCATAGTATTGAGAGAAAGAGTTTTTGGATATTATGATAACTCCCATCGTAATATTTCCCATAAAACATATGAACTCCCATAGATTCGGCTCCACTAGTACTGAGATACAAAAACGGTCCTGAATCATTTCCTGCACATGTGCTGCCATGTGCTTTAAAGCTGAGCTAATAGATATGGGCAATTCTCAGCAATTTACATCGGCTTGATGCGTCCCTGTGCGCTGGGAGACAACAACAACAAAATAAAAAGAGTGTGTAATAACAGCACAATTAAATTAACCAGGGACATAATTACTATGTTTATTTGGCTGTTTGGCGGACTCCTTTTTCGAACGAACGGTCTCTGCTGGATTAGCAAAACAAAACAATCACGTGAAACCAGTGGTCTGATGATATTACTCATCATCCTCATTCACATTGCCTGTCTTTCTGCAACCACAACAACTCATCAGCGAGAATAAATAAACACAGAGCTGACATTAATTTATGCAGCAAAGTCCCGAGAGAAGATTTGATACCCTGAATGTAAAAGAGCGGGTCACACTCCTGCAGGATTGCTCAGCGTGTGTATGAGCATGTAATCCAAATATTTGCCTAGGCACACTGCAGTACTTCAAATCTTTCCTCACAGACGTACCTGTTAGTCTTCCAGATGTGAATGGTCTCCTCATCGACGTTTTCGTGTTTGAAGGCCTGCTCGTCTAGGAAGTCGAAAAAGTATTTGATGGCAGGTGGCACCACAGTTCCTGAACAGAGAACGCTGCGGAAGAAGTCATCGACAAACTGCTGCAGCGTGCCCTGGAAGCATAAAGAAGCATAGATAGACAGAAGCATAAATGCTGTGAAAGTAATCAACGTCTCTACATCTGTATTGTTCAGAGAAGGTCACATCAAATCAAAGCATGAATGATGTCTAACTGAACATTCATCAACAAGATTAATGACACAGGGAGACACGCACACGCGCGCGCACACACACACACACACACACACACACACACACACACACACACACACACACTGATGAAGAAAAGATAGCTGGACAAATTATGCTAGCAAATTGCACAATGCTTACTTTAAATGCTGTTATTATTTTCATTAGGAATAATTGTACTACTTTATGTTTCCTCATACTGTCCTTTATTAAATACAGTGTTATAACAAATCAGTTTATTTCATACTTTAAGCATATTTGGAAAGTATTTAGAAATAATTATCACTATTTTCCTTCTTTTGTTATATTGCAGGCTTGATATAATACAGTACATTTACAGAATTTTCTCCCTCATCAATATGCAAAAATAAAAAAAAATAATTCAGAGGCGTGCTAGCTGTTTGCTATGACACTTAAAATCGAGCTCCATTTCCATCCCCATTTCCACTGATCCTTCTTGAACGGTTAAAAAACACAAAGTGCTGCTTTACCAACTCTATCTGTATAATTAAGCCTGCTGGTGGAAGCATCACAGTATGGGGATGTTTATCAGCAGGGCAGAATTCAAAAATAAACAAAAATCCTTGATGAAAATCTGATTACTTGGGCTGAAGGCATATACTGCATATGAACTAGATAAACTATCCGTAAAGTCACCCATAGGTTTTCTGAAGAGCAGTTTTGAACTACTGTAGCTCTGATTGTCACCATCTTGGCAGGAGCTGACTCAACCTAAATCCAACCTAAATTATTCCAGTTAGCAGGTTATCTAAAAACTCAGAGGCATGCAGGCTGTTTGATATGACACTTAAAATCGAGCTCCATTTCCATCCCCATTTCCACTGATCCACCTTGAGCTCTTTCTAGGGACTGATTCACTTGATTGGACATGACTTGGAAAAGCACAACTCGGTCTGTACAAAGCCCCACAGCTGACAATGCCTGACAGAGCAACAAACAAGCCATGATGTGAAAGGAATTGTCTGTAGACCGCAGAGACAGGATTGTGTTAAAGCACACATCTGAGGCTTTCTTTGAAAGTCTTAAAGAAAACAGTAGCTTCTGTCATTCATAAGTATGAGAATGTTAGCACCAGTAAGACTCCTTGAGCTTGCCACCTGGACAAACTGAGCAAACAATCTCCTGTGTGGAAAAAGGGCATCTTTGCAACACTCCCAGAATCCGGCTTCATTCCTCGGTAAAAATTCACATGAAGAATCAGTAGTGGTTTGTCTAGGTTTCTGTGTTCTGATGAACAATCGATTATGTAATTTGAAATATTAGTCAATTTGATTAACTGAATCGACGGATCAGTTTTTCATTCAGAATCGATTCATACCATTTTAAATTATTATTATTATTATTTAAAAAAAACTAATTAATAAACTAATCAAATTATTTGAAAAATCTAAAATTGACAAATTTCATGAAAATATTGCATAGCGTTTGCAGAAAATACAAACTGGTTCTATCTTCTGCAAACTCTAGCATTTTGTGAGATCATCGCTTATCCTTCTTTTGAGTATAATCCTGCCATCTACTAGACTGGAGTGTGGAGCAAAAGATAGGCAGGAAAAAAGAATAACTTCAGACTAACTTGAGCACAGATCAGTTTGATCAGCAACAGAGCTTAAACGGAATTTCAGTGTTTATTAAATAATTGTTAGTATATTTTACTTTTAAACAGTAAACATTAGTGCTCTCTATTAAAATCTAAAATTTTACTGAATCGAATCAACAGTCTACCTATGATTTACAGCTCTACTGATAAAAACTAAATCAAACCCTTTGACCTCAATGCCAGGTGTAACATAGTCGAGAAGCAAGACACTGCTTTATCAACTATATCCGCATAGTGAAGCATGCTGGTGGAAGCATCATAGTGTGTGGATGTTTATTAGCTACGGGTACTAAAATGCAGACCAGGATGCAAAAATAAACAAAAAGTCACCCATAGGTTTTCTGAAGAATGATTTTGAAGCTCAACTGTGGGAGCTCTGGTTGTCGTCATCTTGACTCCCTAAATTCTGGATAATCCTTCAATGGGCAAATGGGTAGAACAACTGGAACCTGGCTGTTGCTTGGAACATGCCTATTTACCTCAGTTACCACAAGCTAGCTTAGATTTAGCTCGCTAAAATGTTAATTTATATGCTAACATTACTTTGCATTTGATTGAACTCCGTCATCCATACCCTACATGTCATCCTGTGTCGACTCCTACATTTCTTGAGGTAAATTAAACTAAAATGATTCCAGTTAGCAGGTTAGCTAAAGTCATGCATATCAGACAGTTAGCATATTTACAGCACTTAAATTATGCACAGCATAATTTCATAGCTTAATATAATTTTAACTAATTAGTTACATAAAAATCTAGATCTGTACAGTTTTCATGAATGGGATATCTAGCTATGAAGAACAAAAATGTGTCTTTTTTTTTTTTTTTTTTGTAAACAGGTTTATTTCTACTATAAGGGGAGTCTATGAAGATTCACTTGCTTTTGGAACCGACCCCAGTACTGTATATACACTGTATTTCAGGAACTGCACGTTTTAGCCCTTCCGTGATGGCTTCCATCTCAACCTAACCCTAGGTTTTCATGATTTTCATAACCAGTGGTTGCTCCTTGGCTGATGAAATGACAGATGCTCAAAACACAAACTCAAAAGAGGCATCAGGACCCTCAAAGAGCCCTAAAATGGTGGCACAACTATGCCCCACAGAGAACCAAAATCAAGCTTGCAGCATCATGCTCATGACGAAGGCAATAATCACTGCCTAACCCTAGGTTTTCAAATGTTGTGAAAGCCTTCATACAATTCTTTTCCCCACATGATTCTGATCATTATGAATCATACAGCATCAATAATACAATATAAGTGCAACATAAACATTTTAATTGTGGTTTAGCCTTTAGAACTCTGTATTTTATCTCATATCTGTAATATATTCTAACATATTGGAGACTTGTGACATTTTATTGCATAGTTGTCATACTGATTTAAATGTCAGATCATCATAATCCTGGCACATAAGATGGAAAGGCATGTTAATCCTTATGCCTAGGGTGTCTGACACAACCATGCACTTCTGCCTTAAAAACATATTGATCTGTCCTGAACTGGAACAGTCTCCGGTGAAGCCACTTCCTTTTGTTTACTTTGCTGAGCGAGTGTGAAACATGCCCTAATTGCCAAATTTGCTTCAATGAAAACATGAATACACATCAGACAGCCAATCACACAGGAAGGCATTTAGGCAAACTGGGCAGATGGCAGGTTTAAGCTTCAATCCCTGGATGCAAGCTCTGGAGTTTAGGTGTATAAGGATGCGTGCCACTGAAGCAGAGAATTGCCACTGAGGCTGGCTCATTAAATCTTGCATTTTGTTTCAACTAGCAAATGAGATTTTCCACCTGAAGATTTGATTTGGGCTATCTTTCACACTGGAACTGGTTACGGTAATATTTGCAGAAGGTTGGATCAGAGTTTCGCTGATGTGGACATGGAGTCTACCTTGACCGAGAGCAGACGAGTGAGATAGATCTCTGTGATGGCTTTGGTCATGGACTTATCCTTAATGCTGCCTCTTTTTGACTTCACGTCATCCAGCTCATCAGCCGGCCTGACCAGATGGAACACTTTATCGTCCTCTAGCAGGGCATTTCCTATGAGGAAAGAGAAGGGATTATGTAGGCGTGTGGTGCAGCTGTTGCGGTGCTTTATCTACATGCTACAGATTCACAAGTCAGTGTGTGTGTGTGTGTGTGTGTGTGTGTGTGTGTGTGTGTGTGTGAATCTATAACAAGGTACATAAACAACATGGTAGGAATATTCTTAAATCCAGTCAAGCTAATGATGTTCTCGCACAAAGAACAGTACTTACTCTCTTCATGGTTGTCGTGGTTTTGGTCATAGGACTGCTGTGTGTGTAAAACTCTGGAAAGGATTAGCATGGCACCGTCTCGAACCTGCAAGCCAAACACATACGCAGACGTTCAAACCGTTTCTCAGATCTAAAGTTATCACTGACACCCAGCTGACAAAGTGCTACTGTAGGTCTCGAACCTAGCAATAAGGATTGAGACTCACATTGTAGTGTGCTAGCGTGTTAAGGTGTCTCCATCTGCCTTCTTTCTGCGAGGTCACGTCAAGATCTGACAGGATCTGCCCTGTGGAGCCGGGGCGCCACTCTGTGGAGGGGCAACAGAATCAATCTTTCAGAGAGTCTTTCAGGCTGAAACAAACATGCCAACCTGGGTTTACTCTGTGTCCACCAATTCCAACACGCCTTTATTAACTTCTCTCTCGCTACTTTCCCCTTGGGGAAGAAACCCTATCAGCATCTAAGGGTCACTGTAATGCAATACAGCTCAAGTCAAGGTTGCAAATAAGGCACTGGAGACCTGAAGGATCAGTATTCCTGCAGACGTGAGGAACAGAGCTTGCCCTGAAGGCTTTGCGATCGAATTCAATTTCAGAAACAAAAAAGATGTGGACAAAGATGTGTAACAAGTAAAATACTAATACTTCTAATAAAATATTTAATATTCCATAAATATTAAGTTTGCCTCGTTCTGATTAGGGTGCACTGTAGCCAGCTAGTGCATTTATAAGTGAATGATGATCCTGACTCTGTGACTCTGCTGTTAGCAAGTCAACAAGCTCATGACTGTGTATTTATAGTTTAAGGGGGAAAAAAAAACCTTTGCTGAATAAAAGGCAAAAAGAGTGAGTGATAGTATTTAGACACATATATGATGCACATATGAACTCAAGTTAATCATATTTGTAGACACATTACCATGATTTTTGGATAAAGCCTGTTTTGGAGTGTATTGTAGCTAAATAAATACAAATCTCCACAGTCATGCTCAAAAATCTAGTGGAAAACATTCACAGACGAGCGGAGGTTATTAAAACAGTAAAGACAGGGCTAAATCTTTAATGAGTGGTTAACAAGTACATACGGTCAGGTGTCTACAAACATTTGACCATATACTGTAGTATACAGAAAGGCCAGGAACAATTTTATCTTCTAATCAAGAATGCAGGAAGCGACTATGCACTTATTACTGGCACAAATACGGCACCTGAAAGCGGCAGTTATTTATAGCCACTGAGTTATAATATCCGACTACGTCAATCATGTTTAAATAGTAATAATACGAGGAGCGTTCAAGTCAACCTGGAACTTAAGATGAAAATTCTCATGAATGAAGGTGTAAAACCAATGATGAGACTCATAGCTACAGTAAAAGAAGAAAGGTGCAAAAGATTTAAAGAAAGTCATACTGTACATCCGTGACCCGACTAAAGTGGCTTGGAGCCCACGGCCATCATTCACATGAGCATTCAGTGACTAGAACACCTGATTTCTGAAAACCAATGGATAACTTGTCGCTAAACTCTGGAAGAGATGCATCTGTTTGTGGGAACTGTACAAAACAATCATTAACGACCACCACTTGAACATTACAGGAGCTCGTCTAGGAGTTATTGCCACATCCCCCTGTATAGTCCCGACCACGCTCCGGATAGTGAAGCATGCTGGTGGAAGCATCATAGTGTGTGGATGTTTATTAGCTAGACGTTTGTGCCTTTAAAGGAGTTCCTGGGAGGCTAGCGTTTCAGAGATGAAGCAGGTAGTCCAGTCATGGCTCCGGAATATTGATAAAACTTTCTACCTTGATGGTATCTAAGCACTAGTGAAATGCTGGGATAAGTGCATTAACGTATCAGGGGATTATATAGAGTAATAAAGGGAGGTTTTACTCTTGTAACTGTATTTTGTTATTCTTTACAATCAAAAGTACGGGTTTGACTTGAACTCCCCTCATAATAACACCAGACACGGACATACTGTTACAGGCTTACCAAGTGTAACACTATCCACTTTGGGCCTCTGTGAGTAGGGTAGGTTCTTGTACACCTGCTCAATGATCTTTTCTTTCACCTGAGAAATAGTGTCACAGTCCAGCACCTTCACCGGAGTGATGTCAGGACCCTCACCCTGAACCAACACCTGTAGGGTCTGAAATAGACAGAAAGAGAAAACATGGTCATACTGTATATACAGTATACACCAAAAACAAATAAAGGTTGTGCTCGAGTTAGACTTACCAGCATGGAGTACTCCACATCATCACCCAGCAGGCCTGTGTCATTGAGTGTGTATTTCGCCTTCTTCACCTGGGCATCCACTGGACCTTTCTCTATTTGATGCTTTATGGCTCGGAAGAGTTTATACAAAGGTTCTCCTGCAGAGTCCTGCAGATATAAATGATAAATCGGTCACACAACGCTCTTGCAAAGTGTTCTTCACTTAGAGTTGGTTGTCTTCATCAACTATGATAGGAGATGTAATAGTTTCTCTTCACATACTGTATGCACAGCTGTGTATTTGTGTTACTTCTCAACGTTAAGTAAAACTCCATCAGTCACTTCTGACATTTAGTTTATATGACAGTCATAATGTTTAATAAATGTCACATCTCAAAAGGGTATGTGACAATATGTAGCAAGTGAAAGGAATAACCCAATTTAGCTTGAACGTTCTTGAAACGTTTTTTTTTTTTTTTTCCCCACAAAACATGAAAAATCTTCAGAATCCATATGAATTATATTTAAAACATCTTAATAGGCACACGGTAGAATATTTTCCTAACTTCACAATATGTTGTTTAGTGAAATATGGTGTTTCAAAGTGCTGATTTCAGGTCTTATAGTTTTACAATAGCGAAGCTGAGACAGCAAGACTCTCTGTGCTGTGCTGAGGCCTGCATTACCTTTAGGAACTGATAGAGGCAGATCGACATCCAGTTACACAGCATCCTCTCAACTACCGTCTCTGACCTTGAGATGAAAAAAATACATGCACACATGCTTATTATATAACCAATAATTATTTGCTCTTTTACCCCTAAATGTGCCAAATGTTAGTGATTAGCGGTTAATGAACAATTATGAAGTAATCAAGGAGCGGGATAATTAGTGTAGATCACTGGCTGATTGAGAATTATAATTAAACTAGCAAAAAGTGGCAGGCCAGTAAATGGCTAAACAGATTAGCGAACAAGGCGAAGCCAGGATAAATGTTTATCCGATATAATGCTCATAAGCAATGTTTACGTTCTAAGCTCTAGGGAAGGAAACTGAAAGTAGAGCAAAATGAAGAGGTTTTAATCTCTGTAAACAGAAGTAAATCAACTTAACAAGAATGCATCTTTTCTTATAGAAATACTCGTTCTAGTTTGGTAAAGTAAAAGAAAACATCTGATAATTTTTTTTAAGGAATTAGATGGGGTTAGCTCACCTGCGCAACATCAGTTTAGGGTTTTTACTCTGCACATACTCCTCCATAAGCCCTAACAGCAATGTCCTCATGATATCCGTGTAATATTCCAGCTTCCCATGCAGGGCCACGGTCAGCAGAGATGCAAAGTACACCTTCGCTCTCGCATTGAAGTCTTGACGAGCCTCCAGAGTCCGAATAAACTATAAAAAAATAACAGAGAGGTTTATCAGTTTGGATCATTTGTTTGCTAGGATATAAAACCAATAACCACATGGGATTTTGGTTGATAGGGTGTCCAACGTGTTGTGAGAATGTCCTCTAAGAGTTACTAATGAAATTTTATATGATTATGGAAATTATAACTTAATTTCCAATGTTGGTTTTATACCTGGGAGTAACGTTTACTTTGAATAAACATATTAAAACTCAATAAGTAAAACAGACATGATAGAATTACACTTTTGTGTATTGTGGCCTTGTCACAGTGAATTGGCTTGTGTAATTCAGAGAACCTCTACGCTATGTTGATGGGGGTTTAATGCTCCAATGTTCAGCCACACCTGGTAAATAAATTTAAAGTGGAGAGCTGAGGCAAAAAAGGCTCAAAAAACAAAAAATAAAGTTAGAAAAAAAGTGTACCTGGAGACTGGGCTACTCAGCTTATCTTTACATTTATCGCATTTGGCAAATGCCATTTCCCAGAGCGACATACATTTATCTCATTTTATACCACTGAGCATTTTACGGTTAAGTGGCAGCCTGGAAGTGCTGGGATTTGAACTCATGACCTGCTGATCACTCCCGTTTGAGGACAGTAAGAAATGGATATGTTAACTCATAACCTGCTGATATGATGAAGAGTAGAGCTCAAGTGTACTTCCAGTAGAGAATGTGATGGACAGTGTGACATAGCTGAGATTTTTGCAAAGGAAACTTGCTTTGGCAAAAAGGTAGGGAAAGAGTCTGAGTGTCTTAATTGTGCATACAATAAGGGCTCTGGTATGAATGTTTTTCAACTGAAGATAGTTTCTCTCCTATTCTGCTTTAGACGGTTGTGGGGATAATTCCCAACTCCCAAGCTAAAGGCATTACAGTAGGAGCTTTTCCCAGTGGACAAGAAGCTTGCTTATATGAGATTTTAAAGGCTGACACTACCTGAAGGGATACCTGCTAGAAACCCCACAGTGCTACTAAGAGACTTGACCAGTGATCACTTTGGGAATAACAGCAATACTTGAAGGGGTCTGAGAGCAATAAACAGCTTCCTGAATATGAATCCAAGCAATGAAATGTTATTTGACTTCTATTCAGGCTGCTGTCATGAACACTCTGAACGACGACAAGATTGATTATAGTGCTGCACTCAAGGCGATGATGCAACTACTAATTCCCTGCGCCTCCAATCAGTAAAATCCACAGAAAATGTTTCCTCAAATTGAAGTTTCAAACTCCACCAGTTACCAGTGCCTTTGCCGTTTAAATAGTGATGTCAAATCAACATGGCCAATCAAACAGTGAGGAGTGTTCTTGGTTAATCTAAAACACTGACCATACTAATCACTATTTTGAGAAGGTAATCATCAGATGTCATTACTAGCTACTAGCATAAGTGTACCTGGGATCAACACTTGGTGGTGAGATTTACCAAGTAAACCAAGGTGAGATTCCTGTGTTACTTGAGGGCATCAATTGTAGCAGACATTTGAGTCAGAGAGGCAACTGAGGACCATGTTGAAGTCATCAAAAGTACACAAAGGAACTATAGGATGCACTGGTGGACACAATAGTGCGGGAAACCTTCATGTTGAACCTTCTCTTGATTTGATTCAAAGGCATTCTGAAGTGATGCAAAGCTCAAAGGCATAGGAGGAGATTCGAGAAGCTTCAAACAAGATCTGGCCTCAGGAAGGATTGGTGAGATCATGCACAGGTGCAGGCAAGGATGGGTTTTTCCTTGCATATTGTTGAGCAATGGAAAGAGAATTTGGAGGAAGCCAACTGGCTGGTCAGTTATACCAAGCATGTCCCAATGGACTAAGACCCTGACCCAGGAAACACTAGTGGGGTTATATCTTATGGTCAGCCTGGGATTGTCTCAAATGCCCTAAGACAGGTCTGGGCTGATGTTTTTACCTTATCGGCACTGTGATCCCCATCTGCTCCACCAGTAATAAAATGAATGAAATCGATAAAATGACCATTAATGTTCTCTGAAATAATTGAAACAACTTTAACAGAGAAAGTTATGGGATCGTTTTTGTAGCTAGCAAATGACCAGGTTTGTTTATTAGATCTAGATCATTCTTAGATAACGTGTAAACGCTTTAATCTGTTTGAATTAAATGAGATGAAATGCAGTAAGGATTTACTTGTGCCATTAACATAAACCCCCAGAAGGTAACAGCAATAGCTTTGTGCTATAATTGTAATAATGGGATTTAATTATCTGAAGTTGAGAAGTGAATTATGCTGTATTTATATTTAGTAAGCTGTTCCTCCAACTCAAAAGACACCAAAATAATTGCATTTCCTCTTTCATGACAAGGCGTTATTAAGTAGGACTGTGGTTGAAAACTGGATTAAAAGTGGTATGAAGGATTTCGGCAGGGGAAACCTAGTGATCAGAGGACTTAATAATTCACAGGATTAATCTTGGCTCATGGCTACGGCCTCAAGGAAGACACAAAGTCGGACTGTCACATAAAAATAAATATATAAAAAAAATCGGCTGATGCAGACTGTTCTGGGACAGAAATTGAAGCTAAATAACTGAATGTAATCTGAAGTGTGCAGACATTTGTGCATGAGAGCAAAAACATTGTCGTACAGTGATGAGGAAGGTCTTGCTGTTGAGCAGGTTGGAGAACTGATTAAGAGCCTGCGCCACTATGGCTTTGCGGGACTCTGGGATATTCAGTTTGCCGGTGATCATGACATCATTGGCTCCGTCTTTTGAAGGCAGGAAGAACACACGGTCCGTGTAGGTTTTATAGTCCAGAAATGGGATTCGCCCCTCGCTTATGTCATTCGTGTGGTCCTCCATCTCAATCATCAGGTCTGCAGAGAAGCATAGGCATTGTAAAAAGTTAAAGCTTTTTTGTTTGGTTTTGTTTAATTGTTTTTGTTAAACGTTTAATAACCTGTGAATTCTTTCTTGCAGCGGTCACGCACACTCTCCTCCAGATTCTCTAACTGATGCTTCACCTTCTCATACTCCCGCTCTGCCTGCTGGCTCTTCCTCCTTAAAAAGTGAGGATTTGAAATAAATAAGAAGCAGTAATAATTCTCTAATACCTCATTATAAGGTTATTATTAGGTCCCATAATTTCATGCTGCATACAGTACGAGAGCATCAGCTAACTCTCTGAACGTCTGATTACCTGTAGCACACAATGGAGATGGCTATGATCAGGAGCATTGGGACGATCACTGCAGGGATGATAATCGTATCCAGTTTCACCTCGTACTTCCTCTCGTAGTGCACAGAGCCAACCACCCACTCACCATTACCAAACTTAATCTGTGACGGAAAACAAAACAACAGGTCACGACTTCAATTACCACACACAAGGCATCCTGGGAACGACTAATGTTACATTCTATTTCCTGCCGCATTAAGCTACGATTAACCAAGACATGCGTTCATCTAATAACTCCATTCTTAAATAACTTGATCTGGGTGCCTAATATGAAGGCTGACATTTATTAACTCATAAACATGCTCAGAGTGAGGTAAGGGATGACAGGGAGAAGCAGAGGAGTTGAGTGAATTGAGAACCCACCAGAAGGTCTAGCGGTTCAGATGTCGTGTCTCTGCGCTGTCTCTTGGAACGAGACCTCGGGGTGGTGGTGGGTGGATCCAGGAACAGCTTATCATCCTGAAGCGTGTTCACGTTACAGGACACGTCACCCACAAATGCCTCCGCTTCCTTCGCTGTCATGGCTTTGGAAAAACCACGACCCTGGACAACATGACATACATAAATTTAAATAACAAATCAGTTCCCAAAAACAGTTCCTTGTTAAAAATATCCCCGAAACCTGGATTGCGAACACAAACCTATTTATAAACAAACAGCATGAAGATGATTCGCAAGACGCACCGTGACAATGATCATGCTGTTCTCTGGGATGACTTTGTTCGGGAGCTCGTTGAAGCTGGGGTTTGAGTGGTAATCGAACGGTTTCAGCTCCTCCATGAGGTTGTCCAGCTGGATGAAGGTTCTGAAAGACTGGCTCTCGTATGTTCTGTTGATGGCAGGGGAGAGGAACTGCAGCACGGTGTCGTTCTTACTGTGGGCCTCCTGACTAAACTGAAAATAGGGAAGGAAGACAGGGAAAACTATGAAATTCAAACTGCTGTATTTCCACACGCAAACACGCACACGGTGAGAAATGAGGACCACTCACTGGAGCTGCCCTCTCTATTAATCAAGCCGAACAGCCAGGCCTTGTGTTAATGCAGCTCCTAAATGAAAGTGAATTAGATTTCTCCCCTCATTCCCCTTTTCGTGTAGGAGTTCACCCACTCAACATTTACAGCCCTGCTCAGCCTATACGACACGTTTCAATTAAACAGCCATATATTTTATATAACATTTACCAAAAAAAAGTATGAAAAAACAAATTGTTAGGCTGGGATATTTTTTTTTGACAGAAATGTATGAGGCTGTGTCTAAAAAAGTTCAGAAGTGTTTCATCAGCTAATACACTCCGAAACCAGCAGTTTTTACCTCTAGGTAAACGCTTGTTTAATCTTCAGGACTGAAATGAAACTAAAAGTCTTGCATTTTATTACAATATTTACTAAAGTGATGAATATTGTGGCGGCACACATGTACCTCCATAGGCGTGTGAGGTCCAGACCATTCATCAGCTGAAGTTTGCACTATGATGGTGGCTTTCTGGATGAGGTCGAAACCAGAACCCATCACTCGGATCTTTCTCCCGCCGCTAAAAGAGTCCAACGCAAACAAAGTGGACAAAATGAGAAACCGCGTATAATAGACATTTCACCATATTGCGCCAGACAGGACTGCTTTTAAGTCTTCAGCACTGCAAATGACAGTGCTGTCAAACGTTTAAAGGGGATCTATTGTGCAACATTCGGATGGGTGTATATGCGAACAAACAAACAAAAAAGGGAAAGAAAAACATTCCCTGCTGTTAGTCTTTTTTCCACTGTTTTCTTGGCTGGAGCTTAAACAAGCCAATTAGATTTTCCCCCTATTGTGACCTCATATAAGAGGATCACCTTGTCCTGCTTGGTGTTCAGCTCTGGTGATTTCTGGAGTGTCGTGACTCGGTAGTAGTTCATTTACATAAACACTGAAATGGTGCGTTTGCAGGAGGAGTTGAAATAAACTGGAGTGTGAGGTATGAAAAAATACATTATCTGAGCGGTATTTCAGCTGGAGCATTAACAGTTACCCTTTCAGTCTTGTTAAGGAAATAGTCAAATATGGCACCTTTAAATATGAACAGAAATAGCAGCTTCAGGCATCTACTGTATGTCTTAACGTTTTAAATCCAATACAGCAGTTCTGTTTTGCTTTTTATGTCTGAGTATGTTCAGAGCCTTGATAAACTGTTTGGATTTAAAAACTGAAAGGCAGTTTAGCAAAGCATTCCCTTCACTCTATGTGTTAAAGAAAGGCCGAGCCGGTCTGAGCTCACCAGTCGAAGCTGCTTTTGGGTTGGTGGTCTGAAATGTCCGGGTTGCTGGAGAACTGGAAGAATGACGGCACCTGAATGCTGGTGTGTTTCCCATAGTGCACAGTGACGGGCAGGGGGTCAGAGGGCACTTTTTCATTACTGTACTGCCCCACTTTACACGTAATCTGCTTTCCAAAATTCTCACTAATAACAGAGAGAGAGAGAGAGAGAGAGATTGATCCAGTGTGAAAAAAATGAATTAAGCAAAAATGGCACACGAAATTAGTAAAAAGGCAAGCAGCAGAGAGGAAAATTGAGGGGAAAGGTTAAGATAAGTGGGGCGTTATGAATAGGGAAGGAAAATGTGAAACATCTGAGCAGAAAGTGAGAAAATGTACAGGAAGGCAAATAAGGTCACGTACACGGCAAACTCGGACAGGCTATGAGTAATTACTTTCCTCGACGTTTGCCGCGGCGATTTTACACAACTGTGCCTTTTTCAGTAACAAAGCCAATTACAGGACTACATCACCCATGATGCAACACTGCACTCACACTGGGCATGCCACTCCACCCACAGAGATGTCAATGTCTTCTTTCGAAGCCGTATCGAGGTCAGTGCCGGTAATGGTGATGATTGTTCCTCCCGCTCTGGGACCGCGTCTGGGCTGCACCACCTCGGGCTTGGGGTCCTGCGAATGCAATAATGAGAGTAAAAGCGAGAAGAGAAAAAAAAAATTACAGTGTATTGCAACATGTTACACCATTTCACCGTTTTCTTTTTTAAAACCCAGAGCCACTTGTAATAAGTGGACACATGAAACAGGAGGGTCCAGTCAAAAGGGGTGAAAAAAAATAGTCTCTTTCTTTTTCTCAAGGGCAACTGAATATAATCTTACCACTGTTTTGTCGACTGGAGCTACTGGCTTTAGTTTTGCTCTTGTCACCATTTCAGATCATTTGCTGGTCCTCATTTATATTCATCGACACGCATATACTTTCCAGCAAAATTTTAAAAAGCAGGTAGCTTCTCTCAAAACGGTAATGCGATTAGGCAAAGAAAAATGAACACTTCCAAAACTAAGCCGATTGTAACATTACAGCCTGCCGTCTAAAAGTAGTCTTCGAGCCTGTGCATCCTGAGAGTGGGGATCAGTTGGGGGCTAATTGAGTGAGCTGTAGCTTAAAAAACTGGCAGTGAAAGACATTAACTCTGTTACCACCTACTCATAACTGTATCATAACTCCCTCGAGTTCTGGTCTCATATCCTCCCCAGGCTGTACTGACACTCAGGCTTTCTCTCTCTCTCTCTCTCTCTCTCTCTCTCACACACACACACACACACACACACACTAACACACACATACACACACAGTGCTGTCAGCTCTCTGAATAAACACAGCCCTGTGTAAAGCCCTGTGGGAGGGATAGAACAATGTTAACGCCCTATAATACTGATGCAATAAAATGTGCTAATACACGAAAATTAGCGTCTGCTCCTAACCTGACAGATAAATATTGCACCGTGGGGACAACACACATCATCCTGTAGCCACAGGGTCCCATTTTTTTGGGGGAGAAAATGAAATGGACTGCCATTACCGGTACGGTGGTGTGTGCTAGGATATTCCGCAAGGTCATACTGTGTATAAATATAGAGAAGAGAGAAACTATTATTCTCAATTGCTGTTTAATTCTAGTGTCACGTTGTTGATTCATTTTCTATAACTGCAGCTCAGACGGCAGTACTATAGTGTTTATGTAGTAAGAACATGCACAGTGCATTGTGGTAACTACTTATGCACGTACTCACGTAATGGTCTAAAGACTATATAATATACTGTATATATATATATATATATATATATATACATATAATGTTTATATTATAATTATGTTCAAGTTTAGTTTATTTGTCATATGCATGTCAACAAAGGGCCAACAGTACAATGAAATGCTTAGGACGAGAAAAGCCAGTCAACTTGTATATGTGTATATTTGAGTGTGTGTATACAGTATGTGTATATGTGTGTAGTTTTGTTATATATATGTATATATATATATATATATATATATATATATATATATATATATATAGACACACATGCATGTGCGTATCTGTTAATACACATGGTCACATACTGTACATTAAACCCACACATGATTTACATTATATTTGTATTGCACAATGTTGATAAATAAATTTAAAGGTGTCCTAGTGCAGCCATTTCTTTAAAACAAGGGTTTTAGTGTATGTATGTTATTGTATGTTTACTGTATAGCATACAGTAAGTGATAACAGGAAGTAACTTATTTTGCAGAATTAGAAATGTACAAAAAGTACCCTAATTATAAATATTTGGGGGAAAAAATGATATATTGGACATCTGTTGTGACATAATCAAAATAAACCACTTCATCCGCTGTTGTTTATCCTTTGTTTGATTCCTTTTTCTCTAACAGGAGTGCTTCATTCCATAACATGACCTAATTTACTAAATAATGCATTCTGGGTAAAGTTTGTGACTCACCCTGTAATTAAATAAGACTGAGGATTTGCTCTTCTTCTCTCCTTTGACCTCCACCTTCACCAGTCCTTCGCGTGGGCCTCGGTGGCTCACTTGCCCGATTTCACACACAACGCTGTGAAAAAAGACAAGAGAAGCTGAAGTTAGAGTTTATTTTCTTCATCTTGATCTATAGGTATTTTCTCTGCGGTATGTCCGAACTAGCTTCACAGGAAAGCAGGCGGATGATGCAACCTGTGCGTCCTGATGCAGCAGTCCAGCACTGAATAATAACTCCAACTCGCTGTTTCACTATACAACTCGCTGAACGAGATTTCCACCTGGAGAGGACTACTGAAGCCTCTGGCTCAAAGCGCTGCGAATTTCTATGCACCACGCTGATGCCGAACCCTGCTAAATAACGCCTGAAGCTCTCTCTCCCGCTCTCTCTTGCTCTCTTTGTCACACACAGCCTTCAGGACTTGAGAGGCTTGTTAGCAGTCGAGCGAACACAAAGCCGGACCACCCTCAGACATAAGCAGTGTAAGTGAGCTTAAAAGCTCAGTGTGGGACAGGTTAGGGCCAAAATTACTGCTTTAGCTTTCAATCTTTCAGCTGCCACTTCGCTTTCCTCTCAGCTTAAGACTCGAACATTGAATATACAGTCCTGAAAAAAGGTGACCGAGAGAGTTTCGTGCAACATAAGTCGTCACTCAATGCACTTTAGTGACAAATATACTGTACTGTGTATACGGTAGGACCTGCTTTCCAATAACATCCAGATTCTTAGAAAGAGAGTGTGATGTTTGATATAGAAGCATTTGTATGAGACAAGCATACCTGGTGGAAACTGAGTATTTCTCCTCTTGATGGATGCAGGGAACACCTGCTACAGAGATACTCTTGATATCATCTTTGTGAATGCCCAAGTTAGAACCTGTAATAGTGACTGAAATGCCTCCCTTCAGTGGGCCGTAGCGTGGACTTATCTAGAAGGAATTGAGGACAAACTGGAGCATTAGTACAGGTCAGAAAAAGCTTCAACAACTACAACTATCAACATACGAAATTTTACTATAGTACATAATGTACCATACAGTATAATAACACAAATATACCTACTGTATGTGTACCATAATATTACTTCAGACATTACCATGGTAGTCACGCCTGGACTTTAAAGAGTACATGTAGGTACTACCTAGGGTACCATGTTAGTACCATGCTATGG
>JAQKPX010094832.1:0-11500 GCA_030068255.1 Clarias angolensis | reverse complement strand
ATGGGTACCACAATGCCTACCAAAGTTCAACGGGTATCTACTAAGGCTGGTTTGTGTATATTGTACAATATTAGATAAGTTAGTACATACTACTGGTATGGTATAGTACAGGCAGGCCTATATTATTTTATGTAATATTAAGAGTTTCAACATACACTATAGTATTTAATTAATGTTAAATACACCCAGTAGTATTATTCTATAAAAATATAACAATTATGGTACATAAACATGTATACTGGTGTGTGTTCTATAGTACAGTGCTAATGTACAGTACATGGTAGAGACATGGGCGGAATTTATAAGAAGGCAGGAGTTGCACTGTCCCTCCATAATATGGCACTACACTGAATAGATTCAGTTAAAACCTAATTCCTGTACACACAGAAGATTAGATCTGGGATTTTTCCTCTACTGTTAAAGTTGTATCATCATTATGATAACATCTTAAATACTGATTAAAATTCAAACGTGTTCACTTCAGTTCATCAGTCTTTTTTTTAGCATTCTGGTAGAAATGTAATTATGAGTAACAAACTATAGAAATGTAATGTCATAAAATTAACGACTGTAAGAAATACATTTTATTGAATTCTATTATATTTTAAGCGATCTGGTCCTAAGAGTGGCACGCTGGGAGTCACATTAATGTCACACGAACTGAGCGCTCACAAATTAATTCATTACAAAACCGCAGGATGCAAAGAAGACATTTACTTCTAGGTAGGACACAGGTTATTTAATATATATCTTTTACAAGCCTACTGTGTACCTGTTGCTGAGCATTTCCTACAGTAATTGTTTTCACTTTAACACAAAATTAGCTCATGTGTACACTTGATGTTTTAATAGTACATGGTGTTTGGCTTTATGGCAAACTTCACACTATTATCATCTCTTACTGTATATACACAACCAGTCACAAATTGAACACACCTTCTAATTCCATGGTCTTTCCAGATCTTGATTTCTGTTTACACTGTAAACCAATGTTAAAGGCATTCAGAATATACAATAATCTACTTTGAACAGTTGATATTGAGGTGCGTCTGCTTCTTATACTCTTTAGATTAGAGCCTTCATAACGGCTTTTTAAGGCTGGTAACTTTAAATGAACTTCTCCTCTGCAGCAGAGGTAAGTTTTGGTCCTGCCTTCTTGGGAAGGTCTTCATGAGAGCCAGTTGCATCATGGTGCTTGATGGGTTTTGCAAATGCACTTGACACAATACTGTTCTTGCAAAAACTTTTCCAAAACAGCTTGTGTCTTAAAATACTGTAAGACATGACTGTTGTTTTTGTTACTTAATTACCTAATGCCATATGTGTTATTTCATAGTTTTGATATCTCCAGTACTGTTCTAGAATGTAGATGAATAAATACCGACATGAGTCCAAACTTTTGAGTGGTGTGTCTAAACTTGTGACTGTTACTGTATATTCGCATAACAAGCCATGCAGCAGTTGGACTGTGTACCGACATCAGTTATAAAATGTTTGCCACAAACCAAACCACACCAACCAAACTCCTCTCCATCCCTACTTACAGTAAATGTCAAACTCCACCTACTGTAGGGGTAGAAGCGTGTACCATGGTATGTACTATAAGAAGCAAGTACTGTCAAAAACACCATGGTAGTATATACCATAGCCAAAATACAATCAGACTACAGTGGAAAAATTTCTGATAGGACTTTACACTCTGATAGGAAGTTACTCTTTTGTAATTTTGTGTGACCATAGAATAAAAGTCTACCAAACACATTACCTTTCTGAACAACACAATATGAAAAAATCTTGACTTTAAAGCATGTTTGAATATTTCTGCCCTATGTGTTATTGGTACACAATGTCCAAGAGGTACTCACTGCTGAGATCACAGGGTCTGGGCATTCCTGCTCCTCATCGCTGGGACACAGCTTATGAAACACACAGGAGCGGGACCGAGCACACCAAACACAGTTGTACTTAAAGTCTGTGTTCTTGCACAGACTGCAGTCCTCCCGGCCCAGCGAACAGTTATACAGCGTTACTACAGGAGGAAAAACACACCACAGACAACCTTACCATATCTCATTATCATATGAAAGATAACTTCCCAGAACAATACGACTAATTACACCAAAAAAATAACATACCATTTAGTGTGCTGTCGATCTTCTTCTCTGAGTGCTTGTCTTTAATATGGAACTGGATGCTGGTCTCTTGAGCCTTATCATATGAAAACTGTAAAAAAAAAAATAAGAAGAAAGAATTCATTCCATGCTATTAAAAAGTCTAATTTATACTGCACTATACAACCACACTTGAGAATTATGCGTAAACACTCTGCTTTTCACAACCTCTCCCTCTCCAATGAGTCAAACTGAGTTGAAGAGAATCGAAGCTCCAGGCCTGTTCTCGTGGTGGGCCGCTACATGCCGCTTTCCTGGCACGCTCGGAAATGTAGAAACGCAGAGAGTTGTTTGATGAGGGATGAGTTGCGAAATAACTTCTACTTCAACCAACAGGGGGTGCAGTGATCCAAATTTACTTTTACTACAGTACAATGGAGGAATGTCCTTCACTACCAAGTCTAGATCACTTTAAACAGTTTTTACTTCACTTCTTCTAAGAACAAGTGCAGAATAAGAGAAACGCAAAACCACTGGCTTGTCTTTAAGGGCACCTTTACAGCTATTACTCAGGGTTACTGAATCCAAAACAGAGGTAAATTGATACCTTAGGTTAATTTGCGCTTTGGTTTGAGCTGTTTTCTTACTGCAAATCATTAAACAAATCAATTAGCATCTGTTTTAACTACTTGAGATATTAGTCAAAAGTACGAAGATGGAAAAAAACGAACAAATCTTTGCCAAGCATGTATAGAAACCAAAATCGCCCAAGTATGGAGAACTGAGATAATTATTGAAATTCCTACATGTAAGATCTTTGACTCGGGGTGCACCACAGACACAAGGAGGGGTCTTACGTGGAAAAGGGTAGTTTTATTACGAAAAATACGGGGTAAGGAAAGGATATTAAGGAGGGAGGAAAGAAAGATGGGTGTGCACGTGCGGTTCCAGAGACAGCACCCAGCTGTCAGGTGGGCACTCGGCTGGCGAGTGATGGAGAGTGGCAGCACATGGCCAGCAGCTCCTGCATGCTCCTCCACACGGCTCTCACATTTGCGCCCCCCGGTCCTGCCCAGTTCTTTTTGGGTTGCGGCTTCAGATGTGAGTCTAACGATTGCAACCACGTTGGCTGTAGCTCCTCCTTTTATAGACCAGAGCAAGCCCGATATCCATTAACAATTTCTGTCCCACCAACCGCGCCCAATCTAGAGGACCCAGTCCTTCACACACCTACTAAAGGGAGAGCGCATGTAAAGTGAGGAGTGAAGATTAGGCGCACACCTGTCAATGCCCCGCCCTCTCATACAGCATGGCCAGTTTTGCTCTCTTGGACTCCCGATTGTTGTGGCAAGACCAGGATTGGAAACGTACAATTTCCAGGTGATCTCCAAATGAGAATAGACCACTAAATGTCTAAAATGGCGAAACATTGGCTAATATTGCATGACTTCCATTGACCTACCATTGTGGCACTTTTTAACCATTCCTCCATTCCACCCCAATCTCCTTTATATGATTAGTTTTGTTCTTTAGTAGAACTTTTAAATAAAAAGTTGTATTTTTAAATATGGTGTTTCTACTTCGTTCAGATCTAACCTCTTGAGAGACAGACAGGTTTTGGCTTAAAAAGTCCTTAATCTTAACATAATTCATGATGCCATCAATCAGTGCTGGATCCCTGGGTTCTCTGGTTTTGTCAGAGGTGACAGGCAACCTTGTTGGCTGCAATTACCCCAAATGTACTTTAATCATTGTGCTGCCGTACATAATACATGTGTATGAATAGAACAGACCACGATTTAGAAAAAGACATTCTTGTTATAATGGCAGAGGTTGCTCGGAGCTCACTCCAGTCGATCCTGTGAACATTCAGTGAGTGGAACGCATCTGTCTGTGGAAACTGTACTGTATACACAATTATTTATGAACACCACTTGGATATTACAGGAACTCAGCTGGGAGTGGGTGCCATATCCTAACCTCTCTTCATGCCGTGTCAACAAGTTTGGGCCATTAAAGGAGTTCCTGGGAGGCCAGTCTTTCAGGCATGCATGGTATGCAAGCACTAGTGAAACGCTGAGATACTGTACGTGCATTAGTTGTAGCAGGGGATTATATAGAGGAATAAAGGGAGTTTATACTCTCATACCTGTAGAGTAATCTAAAGTCCCTGTTTGACTTGAACACCTCCTGACGTTTAACTGGGAAGTACTTTCTCGAACTATGTGAAAGTTTCCATCAATGCAGGAAATTTAATACAATCGCTCTACGTGTTGTAATATAATGACATCCTATTTCATGAGTTCGTTTTAGAACAAAAATTGGAAGCCTTCACGCAGCCTTGGGCTGATGGACTACATTTGAAGTGGCAAAATGGTAACTTTGACCAATAATAATAATAATTCAAACTTCAGTTTGAGTTAAAAGAATCATAATATATTCAGAGCTCCAGTGGGTCAAACTGAGCAGAGCTGCTGTGACAGAATAATGATATCCCTGGAGTAGAGGAGTGAAGTGACAGCCAGCTAGAATGCTAATGACCAGAACAATCAATCAAAGGTTTACTTCAAGCGTATTACCAACATATACAGGGGCACATACTGATAATGAGTGGATAGGGGGAGGCATTTAATAATTTACTTTAAAGTGCATGTGTGTGTATGTTTAACTCACCAAGTATCCACTGAACGAGAAAAACGGACCCTCTTCAGTTTTCACATCATCTTCAAACTGTTTCATTAGGTCTGTACCGATGGTGAACTCTCTGCCCTGCAACATCAACAATTCCCAGAATTTACTGAATTAATACTGCATGTGGAGCATTGTAAGTGTAAGCGTGTATCTAAGAGTACTGATGAAAACCCTACACCTGCAGCTTTAAAAGCAGACCTAACACTGAGCCGATAGCTGAGAGAAGCAACAACAACACTAGTGCAGTGCAGGAACAACCGTAGATGGTCTACCATAGGTGTACAGTATCTCTGATCATGGGCCTGAAGGGGTGAAGGTTATACTGTAGCATGTAATCTTTTTCATTCATTCAGTGAACCCCTTGTGTCCTGTGAAAGGGGACGGAGCAAGAGGCCACTCCTACAGAGATAGACGCGTTTCATCAAGGGATAAAGCTGATTAGTTAGAATGACCTTGTAACGACTTTGTGTCGCTTTGCACGAATTCTAACTCTTGGACAGAAAGATTTAAATTGCGTGTGTGTGTGTGTTGGGGGGTCTTGGGTGAGGAAGGGCGGGGGTTGCTCTAAGATGAAAAATACCAAAAAAAGATTATATTTGAATGACTGTTTCAGACCTGTTGACCTTTACACAACCGTGCATGTAACAGCTCAATGCAAAAATATTCCAAAAGAGCAGCCTTCTCATTTTCTCTCTAATAAAAATGTCAACTAGGCCAACTGACATATGAATCCAGAATTTGTTCAGGTGTTTTGAGCTCTCCACTTAAAAAGAGGTTGTGCTGAAATAGCACTCCGGCTTTCTGTCACAGGACATTATTTTAATTTAATTGTGAATGTAAAATAAAATCCTTTAAACCTCCATTTAATAAGTTTACAGCCAGTATTAGTTGATATTTATTAGGAATGCCAACAGAACATTTCGCCAGTGTTAATCACTGAAAGGTAATTTTTAAGCAACTGTTTGTTCACTTTTCTCTCCTGCACTGCAGTCACACCATCTACACTTCAGGTTGTTTGTGCATGTGTGCATTAAGTTTTACATTAGCCTGTGGTTCGGTCTTTTAGCCCCATTAAACACATCTTACTCATGCAAAAGAAAGTCTTAAACCTCCCATAGGTCTTAAGAGGTCTCCAAAATAACATTCCAACTGAAATACAACTCAGATCATGCACCCTGTCACACTACGGGCCATTTGGGAACGCCAATTAACCTAATCTGCCTGACTTTGGACTTGGGGTGAAACCCGGGGTACCCGAAGGAAATCAACCAAGCACGGAACAAAACTCCGTGTACACACACACCCGCGGCGGGAATCCAACCCCTTAACCCTGGATGTGAGAAGCCACAGTGCTGCCACAGCGCCGTTTAGCTCAATGTTTAACAATACAACTAAGATGGCTAGGTTAGCCATTAGCCGGGGAAGGGTCTTTAACAAATGACCAAATTTTTTTGTTATATATTTTAGATGAAAAAAAAAAAAAAAGATACGCAAATCAAAGAAGACAAAAAAAAAGTGGAGAGGATGTGTTTTTCTCAGGGTTCTTTTTTCTTTTGTTGCATGTACATACCCTAGAGACCCATGTGAATAGAACACATAACCATGTCCCCTTTAAGATAATGTACTGTATGTTTCCTGCAGACCTAATGCTGAATGATTTTCATCTCACTGTCCATGTGTATGAGCTCTAAAGACTGCTTTGAGTGAAACCCTCTAAAACCGCCTAGTCCGGGAGCAGCAACCAGCCCAAGGTCAAACTGACACGGTCACTTTTTTCTTATCATTCTGAAAAGTCTATTGTGAATATTTTAAAACTGAAGCAACGAACCTGGACCTGCAGGATTTCATGCATTGTGCTCCTTCCACATGATTGGGTGATTAGATAATGGCTTGAATGTGCAGGGGAACACTATAGAAGTTCATGCTTAAAGTGAGAAATGGTGTAAAGGCTTTTGTGACATTCGAGATGAAATCATACAGTAGCTCACCCTGTAGGGCTCCAGGTTAACTCCTTCGAAACTGATGCGGGTCTTGTAACCCACTGGGATGAGGATGGGATCTGGGTTTTCAAACCGTGGACATTTCTTAATCTAAAAAACACACACATGCCTTAATTCAGCAAAAAAGAAATTCACTGTGCTGTGAAAAAGTATTCTTGATTCCCGATATCTTCCTTCCTGATTTTTTTTTGGCAAATCTGTCACTCTTACAGTAAATGATTGAGATCATCGAACACATTTGAATATTACTCAAAGATAACCTGAACAAAATAGTTTTGAAAGAAGATAATAATTTATCAAGGGAAAAAGGCTGTCTGAAAATATGTGAAAAAGTAATTGCCCCCTAAACCTAGCAACTGCAAGCTTTTGCGATAACTGGCAGAGTCTTTGAGAGTCTTTTACATCACTGTGGAGAAATTTTGGTCCACTTTTCTTAGCAGACTTGTTTTAATTTAGCAACATGGAAGTGTTTTCGAGCATGAACAGTTTTTTCAAGCTCATGCCACAGCATCTCAATCGGATTTAAGCTTGACTTTGACTAGGCCACTCTAAACCATAATTTAGTATTTTTTGAGCCATTCAGAGGTCGAGTTGCTGGTTCATTGGATTGTCCTACTGCATAATCCATTCATCAATTATAGCAAGTCGTCCAGGTCCTGAAGCTGCAAAACAGTCCCAGTCCATCACACTACCACCATGTTAGACTATTCGTATGATGTTTTTTTTTTTTTTTTTTTTAATGAAATGCTGTGTTAGTTTTAGATGTAACAGAACACACACCTTCTAAAAAGTTCAACTTTCCAGCCCACAGAATATCTGCCCTGAACTCTTGGGGATAATTACGATATTTCCTGGTAAATGTGAGACGAGCCTTCGTGTTCTTTTCGGCCAGCAGTGACTTCTGCCCTGGAACTCTTGCATGGATGCCCTTTTTGCCCATTCTCCCTCTTATTGTGAGGCCTGCAGTTCTTTAAAAGTTGTTCTGGGGTCTTTTATGAGCTCCTGGATGAGTCATTATTGTGCTCTTGGAGTCATTTTTTGTAGGCCGGCCACTGCTGGGAAGGTTCACCGCTGTTTCAAGTTTTCTTTTTTTTTTTTTTTGTAGATAATGGCTCTCACTGTGGTTCACTGGAGTCCCAAAGCCTTAGAAATGGCTTGGTAACCATTTCCAGACTGATATATGTCAATTAATTTGTTTCTCATATTTTCTTGAAATTCTCTAGATCGTGTTGCTTTAAAAAAAATTTTTTTTAGATCTTTTAGTGTGCTTCATTTTGGTCAAGTGATTTCTTGATTTCACGGGTCTGGCAGTAATCAGGCAAGTGCTTTTGTGGCAAGTGAAATTTAACAGAAACAGCTTTCCAAAAATCACAGTTTGTTCATGATTTAGCTAGGGGGCAATTATTTTGTGCATAGGGGCAGGTAGATTTGGACAGCTTTTTTTCCTTAATAAATGAAATCATTTAAAAATTGCATTGTGTATTTACTTGGGTTATCCTTGTTTAATATACATTTTTTGATGATCTGAATCATTTACAGTATGTGCGGAAAAAAAAGAAAAATTTAATGTATTCCAACTTCCAGTCTGTTTATTCCCTATGTATGCAAATAAAACATGCAAATAAGTAATATATTTTCCTTTAAGATTCTAACATTTAGAACTACATCCTGGCTCTGCAACATAATCTTTTCATTCAACACACAGCAATAAATCTCTGAAAGCTAACAATTACTATGTGCAGACAAACGAGTAAATGAGGTTTATTCGTTTTTCACACCTGTCTGTGTTTGATGATATTAGGCCCCGTTTCGGCATCATTCATATCCGAGCACGTGTGATCGGCGGTATTCCACTGACACGCCCACAGTCTGCTCACACACGCTATACACCTATGAAGAAGGCACAGAACAGAGACTAAAACACACACAGAAACTCTGAAGCAAAACGGAGAGAGAAGCATTAACACAGACTCCAGCGCTACATAATTACTTTTTTTTTCCAGCAGTGTGTAAATTTAGAGGACAACACATATCTTTTCAATTCCTAGGAAACAAAAGTCATTCATCAGACACAAGTCTGTGAATGCTTGGGAAAAAAAGAAACAACAGTAAAAGTATAAGAAAATAACCCAAGAGATTGACTTTTGCTTTTGATAAATGAATAGGAAACTAAAGCAATTTCCTGTTCTTGGTATGGAGGTGGAAAGAAAAAGAAAAAGGAGGAAAGGAACAGAAAATCCAACTCAAGGTCTCTATGGTGGCAAATTCAATTCCGGCATCACTCGTGCATCACGATTTATGAGTAAAAGCTAGTCTCATTGGTGTGGACGCTCGTTTTCATTACGCACACGTGCATTTTCGGAGCTCAGCGTCAGCACAAAACACTGACACACTCGCTGACACAGGGAGAAGAGAGAGGAAGCCACTCACGGAGTATTTTCCGCTTTGCGCACCGCTGCTGCACAGTCGTAGAACTCGTAGTCGCGGGACGCCACCTCCACGCTGTCGTTCACGAAGATCCTCACCGGCACCGCTACCGAATCTCCACAGCCAAACAGAGAGGACAGAAATCTCAGTACACTCACAACATCACCCAGGAAGGAAGTTAGGGAACGTTCTCATATATCTACATGACAAAACGGCACATAAATCTGCATTGTGTTTTGCAATCCCACTTGTGTCTATCTGCATTGGAAAAATGATAGTTTATTAGGGAATAAATATTTTATTAAAACATAGTAATGTATTTGCAGATAGTTTTACTTCTTTTTAGGACGCAAAATGATCTACCAAAAGAATAAACTAATTTCAAGGTTAAAATTGAGTCTAGAAAATGTCTTGACAGTCTTATATTTATTATAGAACAATTTAATAAATTATAAGGATAACATTTCCTTTATTAAACAAGTACTTTCAACATTAAAATTCCTTTAATTCCTTTATTAAATTTAACCTCCTGAGACCCGGACTCAACCATTGTGTACCGGGTAATTTTCTCCTCACTATTTCTCTTCATTAGCACCTGATAACAATGAACTTCTATGAAAAACTATGAACTATTGTCTTTACATAAAACAAAAGAAGTTTGTCAAAAGAACTATCCCCCAATGGTTCCTTTTATGAGGATCGTACAAGGATATATGACAATCTATGTGAGAGAAAATATCAAGTCATTCCTACAGTATGAGTTGCAAGAGTTTTGCAAAATTTCTGCAAAATGAGATAAGCACCATTTTGTACTTTCCCTCAATCGGACAAATTCAATTCCTCAGACACACAAAGTTGTCAACAGCAAAACCTTTTCTTAATTTTATTTATTTATTTACGGAAATTACTATACAACCACATTTCATAGCAAACCACTCCACACCCATAAAGAGCCATTCACATCGATTCTGATGATGACCAGAAAAGCAGTTAGGCACAATAGCAACTCCTGTGCATAAACCGAAAGCCAAGAAAAGCAGCAGTGGAACTCACACCGACCACAATTTTATACAATTTAGCCATAACATTTATTACTCGGAAAATGTGCGTAAACAAAAGCACTGCGGAAGCTCTGCTCTAGATTTTTTTTTTCCTTTTCGTACACACTTTCCTAGTACTGGCACTTCCTGAGCTGTTTACATTCCTGCAGAGACGCCACTGTCAATCATCATGTGACCTGACATGGCCCCACAACTCACGTATTCACATGAATTACCTGTGTGGAGCAGCAACAAAACAAAACAAAAAACACTATTTCCATAAGCCTGCATTATACACACACACACACACACACACACACACACATATATACAGTATGTGCGTGTGTTTTTCTCAAGGCTGCATTGTAGAGTTATTGGAAAACACTGCAGACACATCAATACAATTTTGAGATTAGGTGTGAACTACACGCAGGTGGTGCAGGGCATCCAAAAAACTCTATTAAATCATGCATGTAACTTCACTCTCAATACAGGAAACCTTCCCAGCGTTTTATATATGGACTGCCAGGGTAGACTTGCAACCTCGAAATTTTTTTCAGCCCACTATGAGTAAATGCTGATTTAATTACAGGTATTTTGTATCACAAAGCTTTTTGTTTTCACCAGGGGCTTTAAATACTGCATTACGGTTTGCCAGGTTTCCAGACCTGCCTACCCTGAGTCTTATGCACAGTAATTGATGTTCACAATCTGTACAACAAACTACCAGTGTGTACCGTTACTGTCTGAGGAACATAAGTCAAATTGATTCCACTGGATGTTAAGACAACTACTAGATATTTTTGAAAAAAAAAAAACTTTCAATTTACAAGCGGCGTTCAAGTCAAACTGGGACTTAATAACAGAACATGGTTACAAAAATAGACACTACCTTTATATCTTTATGTAATCTCCTGCTACTCTAACGTTTCACTAGTGCTTGGATACCATCATGGTAGAAAGGCTTCTTAGTACGCTGGAGTCATGATCGGCCTGCCTGCTTCACGTCTGGAACGCTGCTCAGGACTGTCTGTGGGAGGTGGCAATAACTCCCAGCCGAGTTCCTGTAATGTGCAAATTGTGTATGCAAATAATTGTGTGTACAGTTCCCACAGACAGATGCATCTCTTCTGCAAGCTGGCGACAAGATATCTGTCTCTTCTTTTTAAGTATCAGCTATTCTACTCGCCGAATGTTCATAAAAAAAATAAATAAAAAAAAAAAATAATAA
>JAQKPX010094760.1:4395-19725 GCA_030068255.1 Clarias angolensis | reverse complement strand
AAAAAGCAAATTTTTACATTTTCATGTACAATATACATTTTAAATCATTCTTTTTAACTTAAATTTTTAATTTCACGAAATCCAAGTTATGATTTCCACTAAAAGTAAGAACGATTAGAAAAGTCAGACTTTTAAGCAAATTTTCTGCCAAATACAATGAATTTGGGAATATCATCGAGTTTGGAGTTTTAAAAATGAAGTCAAAATAATTTCTTGTTAAAACATAAACAGTTTTGTTAAACTTCCTGCAGATTTGTGACACAGAACATGAACAGAAAATTGGACAGAGATTCTCGAGCCCCCATCCTCACTCCAGCTCGTCTCTACCTTTATGCTGAGTGCCTTCAAGTTGAGGACGGAAGCAGGCTCGGGTTCTAAACCTCAATGTCCACCTGGTGCACATACAACACTTTTACACCTACGAAATCAAAGCCACCGGAGACCGCTCTGTTTAACCAAGTGTTCTCTTGAACCAACAATGTGTCACAGTTTTACAGACTTCTTGAAAAAATAAATCCTAATTGCATACACGCATGAAAAAATGCATACCAGCATGAAACTTCTGTTACAATCCTAATAAACACATACATTCACACACAGAGAATAAATAAATAAACCACAGCTCGTTAGCTTGCTTCAGTCTCTAAGAGTTCATTAGAATGTTTTACAACAAACCATGCAGAAATATATTTTTAACATACATGTAGCTTGTCAGAGGTTCTGTAAGACTTTAAAAGCCTTAAAATCAATTATTTCAAACAAGTATTTAATTAAGTAATTAATCCAAGCAAACAAATAAATAAGCCTGATTCCAGCCAAGTCAAAAACATATGTCCCAAATCCTGCTCACATGGTCACCAAATCCAGCACTATAGCGCAAAATTGTTAAATAACTAAATAAATCTGACAATAATATCATCATCATCATGTAAGAACTTGCAGCTGCTGTACCTTCAGTCCCCGAGTTCTTCATAATCACTATGAGGAAAAGCATCATCACCACAACTTTGACATCCATTGTGTGTGTACGCACTAGCAAGTGAGAGTGTATGCGTGTGTGTGTTTATCGAGAGTCTTTGTCTTAGTCACTAGCAGGTTCCAGGACAATGTGGTGCCTCAGCGCTGATCACGGTGTTAAAGAGTGTAGAGGGGCAGGAGAGCACTCCCACATATTCAGGAGGAGGAGAAAGAGAGAGAGAGAGAGAGAGAGAGAAAGTAGGGGAAAGTGGAGGGGTGTGTTTTCGGACCTTGCTCACTTTATACAGCTCCTTTGGTCAGACAAACATCACCAATTAAAATGTTTTGGCTGGAGACTGGAGTAACAGTTTACATCCAGCTCTCTCTCTCTCTCCCTCTGTCTGTCTGTCTATCTGTCTGTCTGTCTCACTCTCTGTCTCTCTTCGCCACTTTGGTTGGCAGGCTGTCCCTGTCTCAAACAACGGATCTTGTTCTGTCTTACTTGCTGTATATCTCTGCATACTGTATGTCTCTGTCTGTCTGTATGTTTGTCTCTTTCCATCTCTCTCTCTTTCTCTAACTGTTCTGTGTGTCTCTCTCTCTGTCCCCCTCTTCCTTGCTTTATGTCTCTCTGTTTATTTTTGTATTTATGTCTGGCTCCCCCTATTTCTCCCTCTCTCTTGTTTTTTTAAAACTTATTTTTCGCTTACTGTAAGAGAACTCTATATTTCTCCTTCTCTCTCTCTCTCTCTCACTCTCTCTCTATGTCTGTCTGTCTCTGGCTTTCTTCCTGCCTCTCTTTCTTTTCTCTCCCTGGTGGTACATCTCTGCATATCTATCTCTCTTTCTCTCTCTTTTTTTCTCTCACCCCTCACCGCGTTTCCTTTCTGGATCTTTCTTTTTCTGTATATCTGTCTGTCTGTCTTTATCTCTCTCTCTCGCTTTCTCTCTCTCTCTCTCTCTCTCTCTCTTCTCAAATTGTTGTCAAATCAACTTTAAGCTTTAAATCACACATAAGGCTCGAATTTGCTTTTCGCACACTGTTACTAAATGCTGAGCATTTCCTCAGGGGGTCTTTGGAAGGTTAATGGTTCGAGCTTTTTAAACCGGTCCTAAATCCTTTGTGTGAAAAAGAAACCCTCTGAGTATAGCGATATGTTTCTTTACATAATTAAGACAGTATACCATTATACCATTAATTGTTTTCCTTCAGTAGGTGAACTGCCTACACATGTAAGTGTATGAATGTGTGTGTGTGTGTGTGTGTGCGTGTGCATGACAAAATATCCCCAAGGGACTAAAACTTTTTTTTTCCAGATTTTCCATACAAGATGTCTAGATTGATTAACTGAATCTGCACTGGAGTCCGCCCAAATCTGCTGAACCAAGGTGATGCGGAGGAAAGACAGATCCAGATCGGAGTCGTAATCTATCTGGGGAGAGTCTTCCTGCCTCCTGCCCGGTGTTTCCTGGAGCGGACTCTAGATCCACAACAAACCAAAGAAAATATAAAAATAGGGAAACGAGAAAGTAGAGAAATAGGGGAAATATGATGAACATATTGGTTGAAGTTGTGCATGAAGTGAGGATTGTCTATTCTGCACAGAGATCTGGAGGTATAATAAAAGTAATTCTAGTTATTTTTGTGTTTGATTTAGAGATATGGGTGATGTGATTTTTAGATATTTATGTCTTTTTATATTATTTTATTATTTATGTGACTCACTTTGGGGCATTTGTTGTTGTTAGTGCTATACAAATAAAGTTGAGTTGTTTTATTATTATTATTATTATTATTATTATTATTATTATTATTATTATTATTATTATATATATTTATTGCTGGTCTTAACAACCATTTTGCTTTCTACTTGACAAATCATTTCTTAGACGCATTATTAGTATTACTGTGGATTCCTGACTGTGTCTGTGCGGGTACTCCGGTTTCCTATCACAGTCCGTAGACATGCAGATTAGGTTAACTGGTTTTTACAAATTGGCTGTAGTGTGTAAATCTTGACCGAAGGTCCTACCACGGTCGTATAAATGGGAATAAATGCAATGGTAACCGTTGGCCTCCATGGTCCCTATTTGGACTACAGAGATTCCTACAGGGATAGATGGAGTATCACTGTGTTTTACCTTTTGCCCTCACACGAACAGACAGATAATAAACTGGATTAAGGGATCTGCTGCACATGACAGGAAATAAATTCTCATTAGCTTCTCATTAGTCGTTTCTCAGCACTGTTCCTGCAGCTAACCTTAGACAGGTTCACATAAGGTGACTAAGCACTTGGTTATATACAGTTTGTCTACTGTACACAACTTAATTTGCTATGATCTGCTGCACAGAATATTCTGATGGACTCAACCAATCCCATCACCTGCTGCTCAGGATGTAAGGTGGCGTTTAAGATGGAGTACTGTATAAAATAAATCTCAAAGATCTCTGATATCGTTCCTTGTGTCCATAGCTTTCTCATTTCCAAATGTTCAGGGTGAAGTTTAGCAAAGATGACTCTGACCACTTTGTCAAAAGGGTATGTAGACATTGGAAAGTCACCAAATGTTCGTTCTTGGTGACCCGCACAACCAACATTGACCTCATTACATAGCAATAACAAGCCCTTCGGCATTAGCGCTAAGACATGGAATCTGTGGAATCAGCTGGCATGCTGGCACAGTCTTTCAAGCATTTAAAAAAGCCATAGAGTCTTAAACTTAAATATACAAGATCGTCCTGGTGCAAATAAACACCGAGCTAATCATAGAGGTCCTTCAGCAGCTTCATGTGAGGAATGTAATCTGATAAATGGCATAATAATAAGAAAGCAATTTATTAAGCCAGATTAATATTTTGACTAATAAATCATAAGCAATGTTATGCAAAGACATGAACAGTGGAGACTTCCACTGAACTGTAAGTGTGTGAACACATGCAGTAATGTTTCAGTTGGTGTTTATTCAGCAATGTGTGTCAGGTGGGCAAGTCGTAAATAAGTGAAGTCGCACTTCAGCGAGCAAGGACGTCTCGTCAGTCCTCCCTTCCTCCTTTCCCAGCCGCGGGAAGAAACAAGCAGCAAGATGAGAATGGCACAATGATGCAGGGTACTTGTAGCTCTCACTATTTGAGGAATGGGGTCTTTTTGGTCTTTTTAAGCTTTGAATTCACTGCAGCAGCTACAGGAAGCAATGGGAACGGACTCCTGAGATTGAAAACAAGTCAGGTGGAACCTTCTGGGTTAATGGAACGTTCAGGATAAGGATTGTAGAGTGAACCTCAAAAGTCATGATGGACTGAGCAAGCAAATAACTGTTGGATATTAAATACGGAATAAATCTGTACAAAGGTTAAGTTTAGGGTTAGGCATGTTATTCACAACCCACACCTTTTCTTTAGTATCTTAGCCGCACTTTTCAGATCTGTTGAAAACCCCTCTCAGCCTTGAACCGGGTTAAAGGGCAGCGTTGAAGCACCGTGTGTAAAGTTTCACACGCTTTCCCCCCCTTCACTTTGTTCTCAAAATCGGTTGAGAGACATCCAAAAACAGCGATTTGCCATGACAGGCCTGTAAAGTTTGACTCAGAGGTCTTCGATTCCATAACTCAGCTTACACCAGTTACAGACAATGTATTCCTTCGATATTAGGAAATAAAAAGCGTTGTCTGTTTGGTTTCTTGGAAGCCTGGGTGTGTTCTCAAAGCCACTCTTTTCCATGCATTTATTTCACATCACACTTAACATAAACAGGCAGGAATAAGCCACGCTCTGTACAAAGCGAGCAACGCTGCAAGCAAACACTGTTGTCTAGAACAATATACACTCCGAGCATGCAGCGCTTTTGATGTTTAAGAAGGCGGAGAATTACATGTTAACACACATCACTATCCTCAGCTCTAAGTTTGGATCAAGAGTTTATTTTTGCTTCAAAGATGGCGCTGGTGATGACTGAAAAGTTTCCACCAGGAAGGGGAAAATACTAACAATGATATCGGGGTTGGGAACCTGATGACTTACCCTTAATAAGGGTGTAGAATTTTGAATGAATGCAATTCGCACAGATACGGATCAAGAGCTTCATTGTTTACATCAAACATCAGAATTAGTGGTTTTTAAGAAACCTGAGTTTTAAGTGATTCTGCCCATTGGATGTTGGTGCCGGCTACACTAACTCATAACAACTCGTTACACTGGTGCTGAGTGGCATCAGTGTCTCAGAATACATCAAACCTTGACGCAGATGGACTGATTGGAGATATATCCAACCATCAAACTGCTTTCTATCAGGTCCTATAGAAGTCTAATAAAGAGCTCCGCCCCATAATTTGCTTCTTTAATCCATAACACACAAGCTAAACAAATATAAGCCATTGGACACCATGGCACTATTAATCCAAAATCAATATGTACACTTAGATCCATGGAGGCACAGCAGAACACACTGAGACCTAATCACTTGGAGTCTAATTCCTCATTCTAGGCCTATATGCAAGCAGCTGATGTCGAGACCCTATTCAGGCTCTGTAGGGCTCTACACAAAGGGCCCCCTTATGAATTTTGAAACTCGTGTTTAACTCGTGAGAACATGGCACAAAAAAGAATTTTACTTTGCAGCATTGTGTGGCGAAGCCTGGCAAGTTCCCAAAAAACACTGTGTGTCTTCAAAGCGCTAAAGATAAGTACAATAACTGCGAGCCAGATGCTTTCTTTCTGGGCCTCTACTGCATTGGCCCTTTATTTGTCAAGAGCATAGCTTGCTGATCTCCGTGGCCCTTGAACCGCGAGTGAGAGAGCTGAAGCTCCTGATCTGCAGCATGGCTCCTGGCGATCCATCATCTCCATACTGTTTAGTTCCAGTGCTAATCTGACACACGTGGTACAGCTAATCAAGACCTCCAGTGGGATCTGAATATTAGAGCCAGGTGTGCTTTTCCCCAAGTGTTTCATTTCTTCCTTAAACCACAGCGCTGTTTCTTTTTAAATGAATATTATATTATTCTCCATTGAATTTCTAAGCAGCTACAGTGATGCTACAGTTTTAATTAAATGCTAGTTCATATCAGCATTAAGACTCCAGACAGTTACTAACATGAAAGCAATGTTAGAAAAAACTTTAGTTCCTCACTGGCCCTTCGGATATTTAATGGTTCAAGGATTCCAAAATTGGAACCTTTTCTGAAAGGGAAGCCCTCTGTAGCAGGATAAATGTTTTCCCAGACTGCTAAACCCCAAAAAGTGCCAGATAGAACAAGTAATGATTCACAACCGGATAAATCATGTATGTCCTAACTGCTGGAACTCTTTCTCGCAAGGTATTTAGAGATGATTTGTGGCATCTAGACACATCAGATTTACAGCATAAAGTCAAAAGGGGAACTTTCTCATGCCCACTATGTTTTATATAAAATTATATTATAGTTGATCCCTGGTGTACTGCACTGACTGGCATAATAATAATAATAATAATAATAATAATAATAATAATAATAATAATAATTATTATTATTATTATTATTATCATCATCATCATCATCATCATCATCATCATCATTCTTTTATAATAGGAAATCGGTTATGTAGTAAGGTCACTTGCCTTAAATAAATAATCTAGTGCCTTGCATTGTGGGTAATCAGAGAAGAGAGAAAGCAAGCCCCGAGCTAATGTCAGGGTCATGACCCGTGCTGAGGAAGCTGTTCAAATTGTTTGAATCAACCTGTTCAGATTTGTCCCTCTTTAAAAGATGAAAAGTCATGAATTGATTCAGGTACAACCTTATGTATATGTAGAAACATTCCAAAATATACAGAGTATGATTAAATGTCGACCTCCTGTACTCCTGGAAGGTTTAAGGAGTCGATTTCATGTTTCTCATGAAGCCTCACACAGGATTGGTTTGACTCTCATCGAATTTGACGTTGGATTCCTTCCATTCATAAGTGAGTGGGAGCTTACACTAAGACCCATTAAAAACGCATTGTGATATGTGGAAAACTGGGGAGAGCCTGCTTGAGCAAGGCCAAGAAAGTGGAATTAAAAGCAGACGTTGATTATTAATCACTGTCTGTATATACAATATGTATCGCTTCTTCTCCATCTCTCTCTCTCTTTCTTTCTCTTATAGAAGGCTTGATTAACCACCGATCCATATTAGAAACGTGACACTCTTCTTTGCACACCTGCATGCTCGGAATCATTTTCAATCAATTTCCAATTAAGAAATATAACTCTCGAAGCTGTTACACTGGATCTGACTCTATCCGTCTCCGATCTCTCGTATGGCTTGAAAGAAAACAACAGCCTTGCTTAGCACCCACTAAGTATGCTTAAACACTCAGTAAAGCCTTAAGCGCTCAAGATTCGGACAATAATTAGAGCTGACAAGTCTTACTTTACAGGTCTCTGTGCTAAAGGCGTGTATTTCAGAGCATTTTGGGTGGTTATTGAGTGAAGAAACTTGGTGCGGGAGGAAAATGTGTTCTCAGTCCGAAGGGATTTTGGAAATTTTGCTAGAAAAAAAATAAATAATACTATTTTTTTTTACAAAAAAAATAAATAAATAGTATTATAAATCTTATTTTAAATACATTTTAAAGATGGGCTGTAAATCCAATCAATAGCTTCTAACTAATATAAAATTGGTAGAGTTAAAATATAAAGAGTACATAATAAATACAACACTCCAAGAATGAGGAAAAAGTGATGCTGGAGAGGGAAAGTCTGTTTAGGTATTTTGTAGACATTCAGATCGCTCTCTAGTGTGTGTACAAATAAAAACAGCAGAAAAACATGTCCCTTGATTTTTGTTCTTTTTTGTGTTCATATTAGCCAGGGTTTAAGCCAATTAGATGTCAATTTGTCTAATGTGACCTCATGGAAGAAAAGCCCTCCCCCCGGCTTGTTGCACAACTCTGCTATTCATCGTGCGTGGCTCAGCAGCAGCTCATTTACATAGACACTGAAATGGCAAACGTGGAGCAACAGTGAAATTAAAAAAAATGGATTGTGGAATTTTTGTTATAAAAAAAATGCTGAGGCATTAATAAACAAATTAAAAATTATTCAAATAAAAATTGTTAGCACTGACAACTGCATTATGTAAAAAGGGATTAGAACATTCTGACACTAATGACTGCTTCCAAAAATATATATATATTATATTGTTTGACAAAAATTCCAGTAAAGGTCTCAGTGGAAGCTGCTACTATGGAACCAGTGTGGATAAAAGTAAAAAGGGTTAATATGGTTCAAACTACAGACCTGCTCTTACTGCATAGAAAATTACCCAACACTTTCCGAACGATCAGAACGTCTGGTGTTACCAATGGCTCCAATTCTACTGTTAGACTAATTAAAGAAAAAGAAAAAGGTGCAAGACTACATTATGTAGTTTCTCAGCTGGAAAGACAATGTTTTATGCAGTTTTCTTAAGAGAGAATTCAAAATTTTTGAACCCAATATGGAACTTTTAGAAATATTTTCACTTGCAAACACATTTTTTCTAGCAAGGAATCATGTATCCATTATGATAACCATACATTTCTGAAAGTTAGCTGAGGGTCGATTGGCACTCAAACCTCTGTTGGCCATTAGATCGTGGCACGTGTTCTCTTACCCAACAATCATAATCCTTAGCAGTTTCCTGCCCAGATAACAGGTTTCTCCTGACTGATGGACATCTAAAGCTTGCAGGCATTTTTATTCTTTCAGAGCTGTTTCAGAGATCAATCCCAGATGGGACCTTGCTGTAAATCTCATCCTGGTCTCTAGGGCAGGACCTGATCAGATTCATCAAAGCGTCAGCTAACAATGAGGAACGACATTAAATCGCTCTCCTGTGTTCCAATTCCTGCTTTTTCAGGCTTCGACTAGGCACCCTCGGCCTCACAGGAAGTGAAATTTAAGTAATAACGTTCATATTGCGCACAGATGTTCAAGCATGGAAGAGGGGAAGCGATGAATAGGTGTGGTGCGTCTATGGCCTTAAACCACTTTTAATTATAAAAGCACAGAGTCCTGTGTAGTACCAACAACTGTTTCCTTTTCTCATCAGTTATGAAATACAAACATTGTTCTGTCAAATGATATTTCAGTATATGTAATTTAAACTTAAAGCAGAATTCAAGCAAACTAAAATACAGTATATATGGAGTTGTATTCACTCACTTCATTGGGAATATTGCTTATTTATGCAATTATTCTGTCAACCAATCATGTGGTATGGTTGTGGGTGGCAGTTTGAATCTTTCAGAAACTGCTGATTTCAGCTATAATCTAAAGTTTACACAGAATTGGGCAAAAAACAAAAACAAAAAAACCCATTGAGCATCAATACAGTATTTGGTTGTTAGAATAATTTAGAGAAGAATCACCAGTGGTGACAGAAAATCAAATGTAACTCAAATAACCTCTCTATACATCCATGGTGAAAAGAAGATGAAATCATGAAGCTGTGAGATGCAACAAATGAACCTTTAACGTTTACAAACCAAATCGAAGGTTAAATAAAAAGGATTTAACTAATTTCATTGTGGATTTCATTCAAGGATTTAACTAATTTCATTGTGCGTTAAATCGTGAGCAATTGGCTGTCTAATGTGATTAACGTTTGGGTCGTGACACGTTTGACGCTCAACCACTGCTCTGTGTTAACTAATTGAATTCCCGTGCAAACAAATACCTTTAGTAGTTCAGGTACTCAAAGCAACGACCTCCTCTCCCTTTTAAGTATTATGTAGAGATATTCCTTGAGCCTTCCTGTGCTTCAAAGAGAGTCTTCCTGAATGCCAAAGAGAGGATGAATCGGCAGGTCTCAGAGAAGACCACAAAGACACCCCACCCTTTACGCACTCAGGACTTGGAGAGACAGGGTCAACTTGGTCATGTTGAGTCTTTTTTTTTTCTTTTTTGAAGTGAGAACGGTTAGGGTGGCCATGCCATTGTCTGGTGACATCCATCGTGACCCTGCAAGGTCAGGACTTAGGGTTATGGATGCGCTGAATGCAGAACCAGATGCTTAAGTGGTCGCTTCAATGAAAAGCCACAAAGCAAAACCAACAAGAGGGAGGAGAGTGACTGCAGAGAGTTCCTGTCTGTGCACGGTAAGCGAGTGGAGAAGGAATCTGTCTTTCTGAGTCAGCTTTCTAAGCTAGGTTCAGTATGCTGTCTTGTATATGAACCACAAGTTTCGCATTGCCTGCTCTGCTATGAGATGTGAGCCATGTGTTCCACTGGGAAGGTGAGGAAATCTCCAGCAGGAATCCATCTTGCAAGGTTAATTTCTCCATTAATACACAAAGGAGAGTTAATCACCATGGTCTGTTAGCAAGAAAGATTTTTCTTCTGATGTATCAGTCTTTTTTTTTATGATGGAATGAAAACAGCCCTGGCTATTCTTTGCCCCCCAGAGATACGCCCTACTTCTAGAACATGTATTAAAATGTAAAGACTTACAGTGGGGAATAATATATGGCTTATTTATTGATGTTTCATCCCAAGTCTTCGGTCTTCGATAAATTCCTTCCATCACCCTTATGTCTAAAGGGTTTACTAATTTTCCCATCAACAACCCATAAATAGTGATGCTAATGTGTTCATGTACATCAGACCAGCTTGTTCTTGATCAATCCCCAGTGTCCAGAGCTTGTTTTGCCTTAAATGGCTAACCTTTGCCCATGCCCATCGGTGCACTGTTTCCATGACATGGCTTCTGGAGGTAACATTCTGGTCACATGGGAGAAGGCCATGGGTTCATCATAACGAGCACATCCTGTTTACTATGCTGGGGGTTATCTTCTTGGGACAACTGATCCCGGAACAGTTGGAGCAAAATGTACTCAAATCCTACTTTTTGGCAACAAAAACTGCATAGTCCACCTCATATTTGTATCTGTATTTGAGTTCATTGCTATGCTATATTAACTAAATGAAGTAGCATGATGGTGAAAAGTTAACTTCGGAGTATGTAATGGAATTCATATAGAGTCTAATGGCTACTTGTGGATGGAGAGATAAACGGAGCTAAGCTTGAACTGAGTCCTCCGTTTGTTTTGCGTCTTCGCCTGAGTCAACACTATGCGGGTGGGTTTCGCCATCTGCTGACAGATAAAGTCATCAATGTGAAGAAGCTGGGAGAGGGAGGGCTTCTAGAGGGCAGGGGGCAAGGGTAAAGTGACCACCATCCCAACCCCCTCAATCCCAAAACCCCTTTTATCACCAATCAATTTCCCCCCTGTATCACACCATCCCAGCAAGGGTTACTAAACCTGTAGGAAAGGTCCTGCTGAGAGATGACAGGAGGGGAGCTGTAAAGGTGGTGGTGGGGGGGGGGGGGTGGGGGATGGGCGTTGGGGGGGATGGGGATTTAAAGGAAGATTCTTATTTGAAGAATAGATCCTGTGGTGCAAACCAGAGAAGATGGAGAACTTTCTACTTCAAGACCCCAGTGACTGACTTACTGACTTATTCAATGCAAGAATCTATTACCTGCCCAAGACTTGGGACAGATGATTCATCAATGCATTCCTTTCTGAAATAGGTAACTTCTATACTCCAGTTACTGATGAACACCATTTCATACATATGACTGTATGAAATGACTTTCTTGTTCTGACTCCATCAGTTTCCCCTGACCAGATTTGCTTCACCATAATACAGGCTTATTCAGGTGAATGTGAACTTGCCCTTGGTGGCCTGGGTGTTCAAGTCAAAAGTGTTTACAATCTGAAAACTTTTTTTTTCTCCAAAACACTCCACCGGTACATTGCACACTTGTATGTTACTTTAATGCAACATTACTGACCAGGCACACGAAAGATTCTTCCTGCTTCTTTGAAGACTTAATTAATTCATTTTCTTCATAATGTCTCAAGTTAGTCTTGTATGTACTCTAATATGTAGCCTGCAGACAAACACCCTTGCTACCTAGGCTTGCGCTGCATCATGTACTGTACGTACATGGGTTTTGAATACAAAGAAGTTAGTTCCTGATCTGTGTGCTAATTTTACAAGGTCAAATTGTCATCTATTTTAAGCTGTTGACATTCCCCAGTGGACAAAACTGTCCAAACTTCAGGATCCCAGTTCAAGCTCCTCTGAGACGTTATAATTAGCTCCAGGGATGTGCAGAAGAGCGATGAAGCCCATGACCTCCTTGAGCTTCAGCTGTCCCTGAGATGGAGATGGAGAGCTTTCTTTGGTCAGGTAAACAGAGAGACGTTCTGTTTGGTTTTCCTCACAGGCAAACACATTTGGTGGACACCGGCATGCCTCAGCCTTGCAGTGTCACTCCACACCCCGGCTTTGTTCACACTCAGGAACCTCTTACTGTTTTCTCTTAAAGGCATTTATAACCACTGCGACGGGTGTCTTGAAGCTGATTTTGGAAGAATGCAGCACTATGCTAATGCTTTTTTATTTTAGTTATATAGACCAACCAGTTGCAAGGAAGTAATGGAAAAAAAATTATTTTTGGTCTTCAAAACGTTTTGGTCTTCAAGGTTTCCTCATAGTTTTAAGTGACAATAAATTCCAGAAGTGGCATCACTACAGTGGTCTATAAGTAATAATTTGCTTTACTATGTTTTTAAAACATTATGTTCTTGAAAGCATTAAAATGTACAGGATATATTTTTACATTAAAAACTTTGAATATCGCAGCTACCTACAGTACTGCATTTTATTCTAAGAATTTACAGTATAATGAAATATTATATAAACAGTCTGGATCCCAGAGATTTTAGGATATGTATTTATTTTTTAAGTTTAGCTTTAATTGTTAGCTATAGGTACAGGGTTTTAGTAGACATTAGGGAAAATCGATTCAGTTACATATTGTGTTTTTTATATTACAACAAAATCAGAAAAAGATTATATCAATTCAGGATATTTGTAAAGCATAAGATTTACAAATTCACACCTAGGTATTGGTGACACCTAGGTATTATGATAATCACGATAATCATATCGGTCCCTGGTGATTCTCATGCCTAGTTTAAAGCTTTTCTTTGAAAACATTTAAGGTCCAGACTAAAAAAATCGATTTCTCGATTTGAGGATAAAACATCATTACTTTGCGTATTAATAAACTAGCTTATTTTTAAAAAAGACTAAACTATATGATGATAAAGAGGAATAAAGTCATGCACCAAGCTCAGTAACCTTAAGAACAAACAATGCTTATCACACTAATTTGTCAGTTTACTAACTTCAGGATCTGACCACACTGATAAACTCTGACTCACCACACACACACACACACACACACACACACACACACACACACACACACACACACACACACACACTGTTGTGCTTGGATGCCTTAGCAAATGATTACAAAAACAGATAACCACACAAAGTGCTAACATATCATTCAGTTCTGTGTACACACAAGGTTTAAATTAATAGTGTAATGTTCCAGGAGGTGGTATTAATATATTTAAATCTGTCATTCAGTGATCCCTATGAAAATATTCTTTTCCTGTAACAGTTTGCCCTACAAGTCTTTAATTATATGCTTTACTTTTAGAAGTCATGTGCAGCCTTTCATCTGAACCTTTACATTTATTACGATAAAATGTTTGAATAAAATTCTTTCATTTCCATTTTTTTTTCTAAAGTGACATCATCAAACATTCACTGGCCAAACACATGCAAGTCACCAAGATATCAGAATGCACACCCTTAAACATGTATCCAAAATGAAGTATGGTTTGGATTTTCTCTTTATGCGTATGCCAGTTTTTAAATTCACAACATATTGCTTTCTAGCAGAGAACGCTTTGCACCAGTGATATATCTCTGTTATTTCGAGATGATCGCTTCAAGCACATGCTCGTACACATTAAACCTGATGCAAACCAATCCAACCCGGGAGCCACAGAGCTTCTCAGACAGAGAACGCTCGTCTGTTTACGATTGCTCTTGAGCTTAAAAAAGTCAGCGGTGATCCTGAAGGCGGAGGCCTTGCCTCAGTTCCCACCTGTAACATTTTAATGATGATAACTAAAGAGGCAAGTGGATCAGCGGCCTGCAAATCATCGCAATCAGAATCTTTTATACAAGTGTACAAGCGTAGAATGGATTTATCTCATTGCTGGAGTCAACACCAATTCACACATTGAATTCATGCAGTGCGCTACATGGTGCAAAATACTTACACCCAGTTCTAATAATATACAATAATTTAACAGCAACAAAATTATAGTCTTAATGAAATGTGCTGGTACTGATGAATTCTGGTCAGAAGTTGTTGATTAATTTTCCATAACAGCAGTTCAGAAAGTAGAACCAGCTGTAATTCAAACCACAGCTTTTTCTCCCTGTGCTTGGTGGGTTTCCTCTGGGTACTCCTGTTTTCCTCCCACAGTCCAAAGACATGCAGATTAGGCTAATTGGTGTTTCTAAATTGCCTGTAGTGTGTAAATGAGCTGTGTTAGCCCTGTAATGGATTAACACCCAGTCCAGGATGCACCCTGCTTCGTGTCCTAATTCTCCTGGGATAGGATCCATGCCCCGTGACCCTGGATACAGGATAAAGTGGTAATGATGGTGAGTGAGTTGGTGAGTGAGTGAGTGAGTGAGTGAAATTTATCTACAACAATAAATATTTAATATGAATGCCTTTATTCTTCAAAACCTGCTGGATAGTGCTTAGAGGCAAAAGACATCTGCAGTACTGATCATGTACATAAATGCTCCACAGAAGTTCACAATTCATTTGAGAATGCCCTAGTTTCAGCTATTTTTGTGCAGATGTGGACACCCTGGCTTCAGAAAGTAAACGTCCTGCCACATATTTGTTCCATCCATTAAAGAAACCAGCTGATTCTAATTTGCACAACTCTTCGGTCAGATAGACGAGAACTAATTACTGATATTACTTGTTTTGCGCACAGGAAGAACTTTCTATAATGCATGGCATATGTTGTCTTAATACTTTTGGCCACCGCTGTGTATGGCTGCTGCTCGATATACTGTATTAAAAAGAAGTGTCCATACTATATGACACCAAACAAAGCACTGAAAACAAAAAGTAAAAGACAAACATATGAAGGAAAATATAAAGTCTGTACGTTAAATGTATTATTATTATAATACAGTGTCCAACTTTATACTGAAAGAAATAAATAGAGGCTGGGTTGGTCTTGCTCTCACTCACATGATGACAGGTTAAAAAACAGCACATTATAAATATACTCCTGTGCACAAATAATAAACACAAGGTGATTTAATTTTCTGGACGTTTCAAGGCCGAGGTCTGCCAAAAGAAAATACGGCTAGTTCTGCGGCCATGCTAGCACAGGCCAGAAGACCAGATGTGTTGAGTGAATTATGGACACACACACAGACACACACACACACACACACA
>JAQKPX010094741.1:0-19805 GCA_030068255.1 Clarias angolensis | reverse complement strand
ATGCATACATGAAATGACAGACGTCGTCTGAAAAAAATTCTAACTCAAACGTCGTTTGGAAAACTAGTCCCGTCCGAGTAGGGCTCAGGTTAGGGGCGAAAAATCTGGGAGAAAATAAACAAGTAAATAAATAAATAAAATTTAATTTTCAAAAGCTCAATACAAATAGAACTAAATTAAGATGTACCCAGTAAAAAAAAACATTAAGGTTAAATAAATATGCTCTAATATCTCCTGCTCTTTGTCTTTATCTCTGTCATGTCCCACAGAGAAGCCAAAAAAACTACTGCAAAAGGTCATTTATTGAACAATTGAGCACAAGCACTTTCACCTCCGAGTTTAACAAAACCTTATTACAAGCTTAGATTTTTGGCATTAAAAATTTACATTAAGTATATTGTAGCGTTGTCTACCCACAAAACATAATCCTATATTTCCGACATGGCAGGATTTAGCACTGTAATTCAAAGAAAGAGCATTTCTAACCGTCAGTAAGCCTTTTCAGTAACAGTTGCACTGCTTCGACATTGACGGTGATGTTATACTGTAGACAGCTTACTGCTTAGAAATGCTGTACTAATCCTGCTGGTCATACACACTCTTTCTTCATTTAAACCCCGGACTGTGTGCAGTTGTTTACAGAGCATCTACACAATGCATACCTGATTTAGCTTCATCATATTTATATATACAGTATATATATTTCTTCCTGCACTTTTATATGCACATATACAACCTGGAGTATCTTTCTTTTCTGAAAGGTTTTATGCACTGCAATGCACTAAGAGGTCACGCGGGCAGGAATAAAGCCGTGCTCGCACAGTGACACTCGCCTGTAATGTCTCATTATATCTATCTGCCTACTTTATTGAGCTGTATCCAGTAAACCAGCTGTTCATTTCGATGTTCCATCTGATATGATGTACCATCTTTAAAAGTGCCTTCAGGGGTTTCACACTTCCGAGCCAAGCCATCTGAAGTACATTTTTAAGGGCTAGAAAGTTTCCAATTAATGCCTAGTGCTTAGTCATAGAGAACAGAGTTTTTAATGCCTCTGCATTGCTGCAAAACCATAAGTACAGACCCTCTTAGCTGAAATGAAATGAGTATAAATGATTTTGTTCACAACATTTGCCCAAAACAGCCATTTACTTCCATGGACTGTCGCACTCTCTTCTACGTGTCCTTAATTCCAAAATCCAAGAGAAAGCAAAAATAGTGTATATCTATCTATCTATCTATCTATATCTATCTATCTATATCTATATCTATATATATATATATATATATATATACATACCATCGTATGTATATACCATCGTGCTTTGCGGGAGTAGCCCTTGTGTGTTCACCGTGAGTAGGACGTTGTTTTAGGTTAGCGGTTTCGGCCGGGTTTGTGTGTGTATAGGTGCGTGCGTGACCTGTATGTGTATGTGCGTGCTGTGTGTAATAAACTACTCCCCAGCCATTTGCATTGGGGAGCAAGTAAACCAACTCGTCCTCCAAGATCCCTAGTGGCGGTGAAAAACGCTACTATATGTATATATAAAAGAATAACGAGACGTATCTGAACCGACTTCCCCACCATGTCCAAAGTCGACACTGTGTGATTTGTTCATTAGGGATCTAAAAAAATTAAATTAAATTAAAACCAAAAAAAGGAATTGAATAAATCCAGACAAAAAGTTTGAGCCTCCTGAAAGGCTTTGAATAGGTTAATAATAATCAAATTGTTGTATATAATAAAAGTTAAAATGAAGCTTCTCAAAAGCTATGAAAGATGTCAGCAGTAATAAAACAAAAAGGACAAGCATGCATGTTTTTTCGAGAGTATCTATGCACCACAGTATAATTAATTAGGATAAGCTTTATCCTGGTCAGGCCAATGGGGGATCCGTAGACTATCCCAGAAACATGTTGCAGCAGGCCATCCACACTCATCGTGTCATTTGTCTTAATTCAACAACTGAAATGTTTATGGTAGATGAGAGGAATCTGGAGAACCTGAAGCAATCTCACTGAGTTATGTGAGGAGCACAAAAAAACTCTGAACTGACAGCAGCCTGAGTGCTGGATGATACCATGGACCTTGGAGCTCCGAAAATTCAAAATAATCTGCTTCTTTATGAAGCCCAGTAAAGGAATTGCAAATTGACGTTTTTTTTACCAACCATGAAACATCTGTTAAACCTACCACAATAAAAATGTATTTGCTCTAAATTATATTTTGTTGCATTTCTTATTTGGTGCACAACATTTTGGACTAAATGACAATGCCAGTTGTACCTCAGTGACGAAGGACTCTCTTCCCTCGTAATCGTAGTCCCAGCCATCCTTGCAGGAACTCATGGGCAAAGAAGCACGCGCTGCCTCGCTGATCTCACCATCCAAGTCATCACAGCTGAGATCCGTGATGTTCCACTCCACGTCAAACCTCTCACACTGCCTGTGCACCATTCCAGCAGACATGTTCTGAGAAGGTACCATAAGCCTGACTGCCTTCTCGACACTCCAGTCACAGTGCATCTGGACCTGCTTCACCATGGGATTATGGCACCAGTGCTTGGGCGTGAAGCCCAGAAACACGACACCAACGTAGACTCCAGAGAGCGGCACAGAGACAAGAGACAATATAATGAAAATGCGTTTCTGGAACCAGCCGAATTTGCCGATTTCTTCCAGAATATCGTCGAAGTTGGTCATGATGGCGACAGCTCAAAGGCTTCAGTCGGTGTGCAGCGTCTGAGCAGCAACGGATTATTTACACATCTTTAAGTGCAGAGTCCAGAGACAGCAGGTTGACCCTGGAATCAGTCATGCTGAGATTGATTAAGAATAAGGACCCATGGTCCACATGTGATTCTTTAACAGAGACAGGCTTGTTGTGTAATGAGCACCTTGATGGAATATATGCCAAAAGCTCAGATTCATGTAAACATGGATTTAGGGCAAAATATAACACTAGAATGTACACTCATACAAAATATACTAATGGCCACAAGGTAGTGAGCAACAATGCTTTAAATAAGAACACGTTGACCACATGTGACTCTTAAACAGAGACAGGTTTGTTGTGGAGTGAATCTCTTGATGGAAGATAAGCCTAAGGTCAAATTCAATGTCAATGTGGAAATTAGGGCAAAATATAACACTGAAATGTACATTCATACAAAATATACTATATATGGCCATATCAATTAATTGAAATACAAGAAACTGGAGATTATTTAGATCATGCAAACCATTGAAATAATATCTTTCCATTTTCATACTTGTAATAAAGGAATATTTGTGAAACCTTTAAAAGTAGAAACATCATCATACATGTATCTAGATCCCCCCGCCCCCCCCCATTTCTTTTCTTTCTAAGAATAAGCAAACACTTTCACTCAACATTTGGAGTGTAAATATATCAGAACCTAGCAGGTGACCCAGTGTGAAAACAACACTTAGTGAAAACAGTAAATATTTTAACAGCCGTTCTTTTTTATTGAAATAATGCGATGTCTCAGTATGAACATTTTTAAATAAAAAAGAGAGATGAGCAAACAATTGGCATAAACTGTGCCATCAGTGATAGGCTATGGTCCATATGATAAAAAAAAAAAAAAAAAAAAAAGATTAACAAAAAACAATGAGAATAACGAGTTTATGCGTGCAGAGAGGGGATAGTGATGCCTCCTAACACTGAACTTCATCAGTAGTCTGTTTGCAAATCACAAAACCATTCAAATGCAGAATATAAAACATTAACATTGCAGGTCATGAAAAAAACACTTCAGGACAGTAAGTTGGTATATGATCAAATCGTACTATTTGGTCAAGACTATAAACTGTGCGTCCAAGTTTTATTACTGATTAATGCAAAGTATTTAGAAAAGCCTATAAAGCTGCAGTATATTCAAAATAGTGCTGCTAGGATCCTGATGAGGGCATGTTAATGTGACCATATTACGCCCATTCTTAAATCTCTTCATTTCAACCTGTTTCATTCAGAATCGAATACAAGGTTGCCCTTCTTACCTCACATACAGTACGTCTACACGCAACATCTGGTCTGTGTCAGGACATCTGTTAAAACCACCTAAGACCAAGCTTCATACCATGGGAGATTGGGCTTTTTGCTGTGGAATGCTCTTCCAGTGTATTTGATACTTTTAAATCCAATGACGCAAACTGCTCTGTGTAAGAGCGTCTGCCAAATGCCTGAATGTAAATGTAAATGACACAAAAGGAGTTAGAGTTAGCTGTTATATACGTTTGTAGTATATACAGTAAATGAAAGTACAGTAAGCCCCATATGTAGCATTTTGTTCAGATGACTAACTTGTGGGTGATGGTGACAAACAGATCACACACATTTGAACATCAAAACAGCTCTTTATAAACCTTATGGGTGACATCACATAGTATTTGTTCAGTTCTTTTTATAAGAGTACAGTTTATAGTCTATAGTTGTTAATCAGCTGTGGTGGCTGAGCTGCATTACTTAGCGCATGGCCTGATTCGGAAGACCTTTTACTCATCATTTTGACCTATTGTACTCTTTGTGAGCTTTGCCTTTTATGGAGAATCATGGGCTTGACTAAATGTACATCAGTTGTGATGTGAACATGCTTCATAAATTACACCCGATTTGCCATGTATTATCACACACATGAGAAAAAAGAAAATCAGTAAATCCTGTAAGAAATCTAGTGTTTTTAGTTTAGTTCTGCCGATGAAAACATTTAACATTTCCTTACATTTCACAAATTTTAAATTTTATATAGACATTTTATATTTATCCACAACTCCGGTGGGAAAATCAAATTTGGCCTTTATGGAAGAGTGGCAAGAAGAAAGCCATTGTTGCAAGAAAGCCATAAGAAGTCTTGTTTGCAGTTTGTGAAGAGCCATGTGGATCTCTGCTTCTCCTCGAGGGGCCTCTTGGCTGTTTCTCTGAATGGACAACCGTGTCTTGGGAGTTTTGCAGTTGTGCCATACTCTTTCCGTTTTTGGATGATGTATTGAACAGTGCTCTATGAGATGTTCAAAGCTTGGTATATTGTTATAACCTAACCCTGCTTTTAATCTCTCCATAACTTTATCCCTGATGTGTCTGGTGTGTTCCTTGGGCTTTATGATGCTGTTTGTTTAACAATGCTCTCTAAAAAACCTTTGAGGGCTTCACAGGACAGCTGTATTTATACCGAGATTAAATTATACATAGGTGGACTTCAAAAGGCAATTGGTTCCACAGGGTTTTAGTTCTGGGTATCAGAGTAAAGGGGGCTAAATACAAATGCAGGGCACACCTTTCACATTTTTATTTGTAAAAATTTTGAAAAACATTCAGATTTTGTAAGTTTAGCTACAAATAAAAAAGGTTTATATTTGTTTTTAGCATACTGTAGGTATGTTATTTATTTTTTTGTTTGTTTAATTTCATTCATTTATTTTAAAGAATAGAGACAGAATTTCAATTGAAAATCCAGAAAAAACACATTACATCAAGGTTATGAATTGAGTTGTATTTCAGTGAGTAAAATAAATAATGGATCTCCTACCAACCAACAATAATTCTGGGTCCCATAGACTGGTTATGTGCTCGTGTGGTACACAGATTTGTCCTGTCAAAAGAAAGTGCTCCTAACAACAACTTGTTAAGTGTATTTAAAACACCTTTTCTCTATCTTCCATGCAAACCTGACCACCATGGGCAAGACTAAAGAGCTGTCAAAGGACATCAGGAACAAGACTGTAGACCTGCACAAGGCTAGAATAGGCTACACGATCATCAACAAGAAGCTTGGTGAGAAGGAGACAACTGTTGGAACGATTATACGCAAATGGAAGAAATAGAAAATAACCACCAATTGCCCTCTGTCTGGAGCTCCATGAAAGGTTTTATCTTCATGGGGTAAGGATAATCATGAGAAAGGTGACGGATCAGCCAGAACTACAGGGGAGGAGCTTGTGAATGATTTCAATGCAGTTGGAACCACAGGCACCAAACGAACCATTGGTAACACAATGTCAACTACTACCACCTCTGTGCTTACCAACAAGGGTTTCTCCACCAAGTACTAAGTCATATTTTGTTTGGAGATCAAATACTTATTTCACACAGTGAAATACAATAAAATTTATAACATATCATACATACATACAGTACATACCCATGTTGACTTGCCTATATAACATAACATAACATAACATAACATAACATGTATTTTTATTATGGTTTCAAGAGGTTGCCTCAACTGCAAAAGTTTGTGCACTCTTACAAGAAATAATTTTTATTTATAGCAGATAGAAATCTGGCTTCAAGAAAAGTTTCATCATCACGAATAACACAAACAGTCAAATGTGGCATTTTACAATAACAATGATACAAACAATAAAAAAGCAACTAAATAAAAATTGGTTTAGAATATATAAATCGGTTCACCAGTTGTATTTCAAAGCACACAAACCCTTCATATTGAGCTTCAGGATCATTGTAGTTCAAACATACTACCAGTCAAAAGTTTGGACATACTTTCTAATTTCACTGTCTTTAGTGATTTTTATTTCTTTCTACATTGTAAAACAATGCTGTAAAATATGCAATAATTACCTTTAAACAGATGATATCTTGATGAGGCATTATGCTCTGTAAATACTGAGTTGCAGCCAGTAAATCGTGATTAAAGCCAATTTAATCATGGTGCATGATAGGTTTTGCAAATGCACTTGACAATACTGTTCTTGCAAGTAATGTTCCAGAACAGCTGACCTTCATGTCTTAAAATAGCACCTGACTGTTTTTGCTGTTTATATCTTATTACCTAATGCCATATATAGTATGTGTGTATGTTATTTTGTTGTTTTAAAATGTTCAGTATTGTACTTGAATGTAGAAAATAAATCCAAACTTGTGTCCAAATTTTTGACTGGTAATCGATATTGAATTCCACTCTTTCAAAACAACACCTCTAGTGTAAAGGATATTTTACTGTGACAATCAGTCCTGGTCTTTCTTATTGAACTGTAGCCTGTCCATCAGAACCCCGTACCAAGTGTCATAGATTTACCATTTACATTTGTCGGAGGTAAAAAACATTCCACTCAGACTGTCGTAGTTTCTTTATTATTTGTCACATCTGGGTGCAGTAGATGCTCCATCTGATGATTATTCTGCGTGTCCTCTGTTTTTCTGTGGTAAGAAGAAACAAAATACAACAATAATACGTGTTGTCATGCCAGTGATAATGCTTTTTAACTAAAAAAGCTAAGAAAAAACAACTGACCTGTGTGGGGATTCAATATCATCGATGGTCTCTGGAAGAGGTACACCTCTGGTCTCAGGAAGCAGCAGCACTAAACCACCTGCTATCACTGCCAGGATTCCTGATGGAGTTATTCAAATTTATGTCTTATACAGCATGTATTGTTTTTCTGGACTAACCAGTACTTCTGCCATACACTACACTAAAATTGAATATTTAAATTTAAGTAAAAAAAAAAAAAAAAAAACGCAAACAGGACAGCAAGGGTAACTTTAAAAGATGTGGAGATTTTACCTAATTGTCACAAACAACTATGTTTAGCAGAAACCCCAACAACTCACAACCTTGAAAACATTAAGGCATGGTGGTGGTAGTATCATAATAAGAGTTACCCTTGGTCTCTTGGTTGCATCATGACAAATAATCCAGATTAAATATATTTAAGCTCCAGGTAGTAACACTACAAAAAAAAAGTGGAAAGATCAGTGGGTGTGAATACTTTTGTAAGCCCTTGAAAGTTATTAAAGAATTTTCATATCACATTTTAAAGGGAGATACAAACTTTTAAACTGATACTGTACCTAGTTGTTTCCCCCTACTATCAAAGGAACAGTTAGAACTTTTTAAAGTCTGTCTTGATTAAAATTGAGGTGCATATAAGGACATTATACTAGGTCTTGGTCATTATAAATTGTCCTGCTCTGCAAACCAATTGTGAAGTTTGTAACCCGGAATCCAAGTACAATGTAAGTATAGTAACCTGGCCCAAATTCCACAACCCTTGGTCCATGCAAACATCCATTTCAAAGTTTGGTCAAGACTAATATGAAGCCTCATGCCGTCACACTGAGCTAAACTGAGTTGGTATCTCTCAAAGTTATGGTATATTTAGTAAACATTTAACTCGTTTCTTTCACCAGAACTAGCCGGATGGTAAATTCTAAAGGTATCGTAACTTTCACCGATATCAACTTAGAAGCTTCATATGAGTCTGAAGGCTACACAAAGTTACTTTTTAAGTATATAGCATTAATAAACTGAAAAAGAAACACTAAAAAAAGGAAACACTATTCAATAATACTAATATATCTAAGATCACATATGATTTTTTTTACTCAGATCAAACAAAATGACAAAAAAACAGTTTAAAAAACGTTTTGCTTCATACACACCAAATATGATAAGCGGTAGCTCCAGCCAGATGACTGCAAGTCTGTAAAGCAGGAACGGTGCTACCATACCTCCGATATCACACAAAGTGGAGCACATGGAAATACCCAAGTTCCTGCAGGAATGTACTGTATGAAATTCTTCTTCAGTTAGAGACTACTATTGCACATGGTGAGACTAATTTTTCACAGCAGAAAGATGCAAATTACAGTAATTATTAGATATATAATTCCATCAGTAAGCCCACTGGAATCCCAGCCCAATTATTATGTTTGGATATGCATGGATATCTAGTTAACTATAATAAAAAAGCAAGAACAAATGTATAAATATATAGTTTACATTTCTATACTTTTAAGGTATATATTTATATTTCACAGTATATACTTTCATTTTGTAATTTCTATTCTATTTTCTATTAAAATTATTATTATTATTATTATTAATTTCCAGCTTAACTTTTACCTTTATTGCAAATTCCATCTTTAATTGTGTAATATTTTCATTTGTAGTGTAAGTTTTCTATTTTTAGGTCAAGGACCCGAGCATTTCACTCATATAAGCATTTCACTGCATATCATACTGTGTTTCTGACATATAAACTTTTAATTGAATTTGATGTGTTCTATAACATTGAGGTGCTTTCTACCAGCAAGAAACATATAAGCCAGTTGGTGAGTCTTAAAAGTGAAGCAGAATATCAAATGGAAAGGATTCCTTTGTCAAATTCAGTGCAGAGTGGAATGATTTTTCTTCTTCAGTTGTTAAATTGAGCAGTAAAAAACACTTGTGAGTATTACACTAACAGTCTGCTGAACCAGGGTTTGCTGACGTTTTCCTATGATATTTGGATGATAAAGGATACATGGCATGCTCATCTCACCCTCAAGGCTAGTATTTGTCCACCCCTTCTTATCAAGGCCAAATTGAACCAGCAGCACAGTGTTTTGTATAATATGAAACATTTTAAACTAACATGTACAGTGTTACATACTGGGCCATACTGTCATCCTGGGTCATATTGCAGTGTGTGACTTTTACACTTCAGAACCACTTTACTGTACCTTATAAATGTCGGGTACAGTTCAGTGTTTACGAACACAACCATTTCAAAAGCCATAGTGATTCCCAGTCTTCCAACACAAGCCACAGCAGTTTTAAACCAGAACAAATCTGTAGGAAACATATATAAAGGGAAGGAAAAGTGTCGTTAATGTGGTTGGAAGCTTATGAAAATGTTCCATAAAATAATTTACATTTAGAATTATTATACTAAACTGACACAAGAAAAAAAACAGAAAAAAAAATTTTAATCGGAAGTGAAATTTGCTCTATTTCCTTTATCGAATTTTGTACGTATGGCTAAATTTTTGTTTAACCATGAACTATGCTTAAGAAATGTACAGGTAATTGACATTTATTAATATACAACAGATGCATATGTGTTTGAAATTTCTTTTATTTCTTTTTTTATTTTGGATATATTAAATTAGATTTATTTATATTGCCTATGGCGGCATGGTGGCTTAGAGGTTAGAACTGTCGCCTCGCACCTCCAGGTTCGATTCCTGCGTCGGGTCTGTGTGCATGGAGTTTGTACAGTATGTTCCCCCTGTGCTTGATGGGTTCATCCAGGTACTCCGGTTACCTCCCACATCCAAAAGACATACTGATCAGGCTAAATAGCATTCCTAAATTGCCCGTAGTGTGCTTTAGTGAAGCAATTTCCCTCTGAGATCAATAAAGTTCTTTGAAGTTTTTCTATGTTGGATTTTTCTCCACTGGTGAGGTAGGTTTTGACTTTTTGTACTTTCTTTTAGAACATAGTACCTTCTTTATTGGGTACCTAGACTTGTTGATTGTAGTGTGATTGAAGTAGGTCTGAAGTAATTTGTTCTCAGATAATTAATCAAGAGTAGTTTCAGACTCCCTTAAGGTGTGAATTGTGGGCAGAGTTTAGTTACATACATTGAATCTGTATCCGCTAAAAAGTATATCTTGCAACAGTTAATCACAAACCTAGACAGGCAAGCATATTTTGCTTCAGTAACAGTATAGACAATAACCTCATTCCTAACTAGAATGTAAGGATGTGCCTTCAACCTAACTCTGTTGTTAATTTTTACACAATGTGACACTTTCTCTCTCACAGCAGCAGCAGATCTTCCAGAAACCTCATCTACCCACCATCTCTCAAGCACTGGTGATAGGTGGGCTCTGAAATTGCCAGTCTGCTGTAAAGAAAGCAGATTTTATGTCTGCCCTAGCTACCCACTACTCTCTTGATTTGTTTTGGCATTAACTGAGACCTGGATGTCTCCACAGAACTCAGCTATACCCTGTCCGGTGGTGGTACAGGTCTGTCATTGTCTATGAGATGGTCCTTCATACCTCTGTCCCCGTCTCATCTCAGTTTTTCATTATTGCTCCTTGGCTGTATATAGAGAAGAAATTTTCTCTCTTTCCATGCTCTTCTCTTCTAACTTCTCATGTGAAGTGACTTCTGCGAAAACTGCCTTCTACAGAGAAAAGCTGTAAGCCTCTGCACATCCTTGCAAACTCCACAATTTCTTGTCTTCACTACTCACCCCACCAGCTCCTTCTGCTCCATCCTCTCTGACTGCTGATGACTTTGCCATATTCGATGATGGGAAAATAGCAAAAGTCTGCCAGACCTTTGCTCCCACCCCAACCCCCAAGACAAAACTTCAAGACCTTACCTCTCCTCCCCTAGCAGAATCTTCTATACAACCAACCGTAGAGATTTAGCATTTCATCCTCCAATCCCACCACCTGTAAGTTAAACCCAATCCCTTCCACAATACTCCAGACCATCTAACAAGACCCCCTCTCCCCTTCATCACAACAATCATTGACCTTTCCATATCATCTGGTCATGTTCCTGCTGCATTTAAGAAGACAAGGGTTACTCCTATCCTCAAGAAACCCTGCCTGGACCTAGTGTACATGAATAACTACAGTATCACCTGGTATCACTTCTCTCTTTCAGTACTTGGTCCTCTGATCTACCTCTATACCTGGTTTCTTGGTAAGGTCATATCCTCATACAACTTTTCATACCATTCTTATGCGGATAACATACAACACATTCTCTGGTCAACCAACTGTCATTTTTCACACACATTGCCAACCTTATTCATTCTTATCGATTTCTTGTTTACAGTATCATAAGAATTTGTCCATTTACAGTATCTGCACAGGCCACTCAGATGCTTGTTTAATCCTTTGTTTTTTCAAGACTCGACTACTACAACTCACTCTTTTGATTAAGACCTTCATCTACTGTAGACTGTTTTCTGTTCTGTTCTGGCATGTAGTTGGTGGAATAAACTTCTTCTAGATGTCTTCTAGAGTCTCTAGCAATCTTCAAGAGACGACTAAAGACCAACGACTAAATCTGTTTCTTAGAATTGGAATTAGTCCTATCCAATGACGGAAACTTCAAAGCACTACAAAGTCGCTCTGAATAAGAGCATCTACCAAATGCGTAAATGTGAGAGTGTTTGTGTATTGTACTCCACCATGTTCCCTACTGTAGGTCTTCTGGGATAGGCTCCAGGCCCACCATAACCATGAATATAGGATAAGGCAGTATAGAAACTGAGTGAGTAAGTATATTTCTTATAGGCTATATATTGTGTATATAATATTATATATTATAGTATATATATATTATATTATAATGTATATTACTACAAGCTGTTGTGCGTAACTTACTTTCCGGAATAAAAGCTGTTATAAGGCAGGCAACACCAGCAACAATATTGGCCGCTGCAAACGGCAGCCGTCGTCCGATACGGTCGATTGTGAAGAGGATGAGGAAGGCAGCCGGGAATTCCACTAAGGCAGAAATGAGGAAGTCAATGTAGACATTTCCTTCCAGGATCCCCAGACGCATGACCAGACCCTGATACACCACAGCACTAGTGAACCTGCCAGGCAAACACAACACACAGCTCATACACACAGCTCTGTGTTCTGCACTTCACAATCGTGCTTTGGTTCTCAGACGTACCAATTGTAGCTGAGGATAAAAGTGTGCTTTCTCATATTGGGGGTCCGGATCAGGTCCATGAATGATGCAGCAGCAAGTTCAGGGGTGTCGTCCTTCAGTGTCTGTTGGAAAAAGACTTTTTAAAGTAATGTTTGTGTTTTGAATTTTATGTTCACAGACATGGTCACTCCTTTTTTTTTTTGCATTTTAGTTCTCTGAAATTCTTCTAATCCTTGCTTTAAAAGAAATTATGATAATATATTAATAATTTGTATTAAAAGCCAATATTATTTTGGAATGATAGTCTGCATTTATCATGCTGAAAATGCTAAAATAAGGATTCTGTTCGGAATTGGTAATGACCTTGTATAGATTTTACACTGATAAGCCATACCATTATGACCACTGATAGGTGACATGAACAACACTGAGCACCAATCATGCACCAGGAAACTGGTGACGTAATCATGAGCACCAGCGGAAAATTGTGTAGGTTTAAAGAAAAAAATTTAATTATGTTTAACGCTCTTACCACTACGCCCAAATTTCATTTTGTTTATTGCAGATTATTACTCATGAGGCAACTGGAAACACTGAGTCATAACTATAGGTCTCATGCAGTTACATGCAGCATGCACACAAACACAGCTGGGGGGTTTAGTCACGATTCCTTGTACAAGCTTTCCCAAGCAATCCGGAACCATCCAAAACACACTAGTTCAAAAACCATGTTAATGGTTTTAATGTTATGGCACATCAGTGTATAATCATTTGCACAAATTGTTTCTTCTTACTAAACAGTTGTAAACAAATGCTTTAAATAAATTCATAACCTGATCAATCAATCAAACAATTATTACTGAACACACTTCAATGTTCTTGGACAGCGTCTTCTTGTTCACTTTGGCCATCTTCTTAGTGATCTTCACAGCTTCACTGGAGTTATTTTGAGAGAGAAGCCATCTTGGGGATTCGGAAATAAACCTGGAGGCAAAAACCATACAATAAAATAATAAAAAAAAAAAAACATAATTCCTGCAGCAACAAACCAGTATGATTTAACAAACGCCAGGTCTCACCAATAGTAAGTCAAGAAGAAGAGGTATGGAGCTGTGATGGCAACCTGCAGCCAACGCCAGTTACTGATGAGGTAGGCCATGAGCGGCAGCATGAGGACCCCGGTGCTGAAGACTATCTGAAAGTACACAGCTACTGGCCTTCGGTACTCCACTCCCACCAGCTCTGTAACTGAGCATAGAACAGAGGAGGAATGAAGTTATAGCTATCAACAAAAATGAATAAACTGTATATGAATATACAACCTTGGAAACCCTTTCATATGATGAAAATGTAGATTTTCTGCTGTATACAGTATTGTTGTGAAAATAGCAGATTATACTCCAACATGTTTTGCTTGGACAGGATTAGGAGTGAGTATATTAGCGAGACAGTACAGCTAGGACAGTTTGGGGACAAAGTGAGAGAGGCCAGATTAAGATGGTATGGACATGTGCAGAGGAGGGATGAGGGGTATATCGGGGGAGAATGCTAGAGATGGAGTTGCCAGATAGGAGGAGAAGAAGAAGGCCCAAGAAGAGGTTTATGGATGGAAACAGGTCAATTCTACAAGGACTTGTAGGTCTTGGGTTGGGACTGAGTCAGTTTAAAGTTTTATAACACTGTATAACACTGTCAGCCCATTATTTTCTGAAAAAAAGTATTCCCTAAATTATTATTGAATAACATTGAGAAATTTCTTACTCATAACAAATGCCACCATCCAGCCCCCCTTAGACCCAAAACCATACAGTGCTCTGAAGACCAGCAGGGAGATATAATTAGGAGAGACTGCAACTAGAATTCCTGTAACAGTGTTCAGTAGACAGGTCACCAGGAAAGTAGATTTTCGACCAAACCTGGAGGAACATAGCATAAGGATGTCTCAATGTACATACAGTACTGTATAAGCACGTATACGGTTTTACTGGTATTGAATAATATATTAACACAATGCACATAGTGTAATTTTGTTACTGTAACTCAATGAATCAGGTTTCCTTCTTATATTGTTCCTAAATAACCCAGGCATATACACTATACAGTATGTTGTATTATGCAGTATTTTAGCAAAATTAAGACATACAAAATAAACATGGCCTGACTGACCTAGCCTGCTAAAAAACACTAATGATGATCTTGCTAAAAGGCTACATAAATTTTACACCAAAGAAAACTATATCAATGATCACCACAAATCTGTTTATGTGAGCAACTGTGTTACTAGTTGTTACTATAAAAACGCTAACCGATTAGAGTAAGCAGAACAAAAAAACACCTTCTGACCAATCAGAATCGAGAATTCTTAAACTCCATTAAACTATTTAGCTAATTTGCAGACATGCGTAGTATGGTTAAAATATGTTGTACACTAGCTAACTACACAACATGTATCAGCATCAGAAAACCCTCCACAGCATGAGCTTTTTTTCTGTGCCTCCTGCTTCGATTTCTCCACCTCCGCCCTGCTCAAGCCAAAAAAATATTCCCTCACCCATCTGACACTTACAGTATTTAGAGTATATATATATTTTTTAAAAGTTTGCACAAATTTGATTTATGTATGTATTTATTTCGACACCCATATACTCATCAGATTTTTATAAAATTATTCTTCAATACATTAACAATGGACTTGCAGCATTAACTATCAAAAAAAAATAAAAATTGGTCTAAATATTGGCTTAAATTGAATTTGTTTTATTTTTGTGGGCCAGAAACGTTTTTTGTTGACTGGTCTTGTATTAAATGGTATGACAGTCAATACTGCAAGTATTGCAGTACTACAGTATACCGCAACTACTCCAGTACTATACTGCAATTACGATGTAGACCTCGCCTATATTGAATATGATCATTAAGTAATCTTCCCAAAGTAGACCAACTGTATTATATTTTCATTCATTCACTTATTCAAAAAAATACAGGCAATTTGGGAAAAGCCTAATCTGCATGTCTTTGGACTGTGAGAGGTTACCAGAGCACCCAGAGGAAACCCATCAAGGACAGGTAGAACATACAAACTTCATGCACACACAGACCTGAGGCTTGCTCATCAGGGCACTACTTACTTTTCTTAAAATGTTTTACAATACATCATTTTCTATCTGTATAATAGAAATGTAGCTGCTTTGCGACAATGTTAGTGGTTAAAAGTGCTATGCAAACAGTTGAATTGACTTGAATTGACATTGGTGACACAAGACTACATTTCTAGGTATCTTTGCACATTTTAGGTGGGTATAGTATATAAAAACCCTGGAGCTTTTTTAGTGCGCATCACATAGACCAAAACACTGCGGAGATGTGTGGGTGCCATACATACTGTACATATGTGTGGATGTGCAGGATGCCATGACTTGGTTGCTGTGGCATGGAAGTCGACAGAGAAGTTAAAATTAGATGGTAAGAGTTAAATTAACATTAAAAAAGCCTACAATATAAAAATAAAAATTCTTAGAAACAAATGTCCTGCACAAAGGGCACTTATCACATCAGAGAGCAAAAGGGCAGGTGCTTGGCCACCAATGGGATTCTTTCTTTGCACATGCCTTTTCCAAAGTCTTATCGTTTGTTGTCCATTTTCCTGCTTCGTGTTTTTTTTTCCGAATTTTGAACTTTACTCATGATTTTGCTTTAATCATAGATTATCACCACATCATGTGGTCTGCTTGTTCTCTTTCATCTCGGCCGCACATTACGCTAACTTTTTTAACCTTATTTTCAGCCAAGGTCATTTCAAAGGTCATTTCAATGTTCCAGGTCCTTTCATGCTCCGGTTTCCTCAGATAGTTTAAAGACATGCAGATTAGGCTATAATTAGTGAAAAAATTTCCTGTAGTGTATGAAAGAGTGTGAGTGTGTGTGTGTGCCTGTGATAGATTGGCACCCCGTCCAGGGTGAACCACGCCTTGTGCTTTAGTTCCTGGGATAGGATCCAGGCCCCTTGCAACCCTGTATACAGGATAAAGCGGTATAGACGATGAGCGAGTGCGGTCCTGTCATCGTGGCAGAGGTCTAGCCATCAGCTATACAACATAATGCATGCATCAGTCCATAATTGTAGGCTTTTAAATCTTATACTGTGAGCTAGCATGATCGTGAACAGGAGGAAGGCGTGACAGAAGTGTGTTGTACCTGTCGGCGAAGTATCCGATGGCAACGCTGCCTACTAAGAAGCCAAGAGAGAGCGAGGCCTGGCACATGTCTAATAACCAAGCGTCATCACATACCATATTGAACTGAAACAGAAGGAAACATGGAATATAACGATTAGATAGCATTCTAAAAATTCAAAAAAGATTATTATGACATTTTTTAAATTAGATTGTCTATACTTATGTACTTCTTTATACTTTAATGATTCTTAATCTTTCTTATCTGGTGTCAACCAGATGTAAAAGATGACAGGTTTCCTTTTGAGCAAAAGTTTCTCCCTTAAGAATACTAGGAATGGGAATCACCAGAGATCTCCTGTTATGACATTATCATGAAACAGATAAAATCATATTACAATTCTAAACAAACTAAGCGAATAATTTGCTCCTACCACACAGAATAAGGGTCATAGAGGACCCATAGAGGAACTGCAACATTTTACCGCCTCAAGTGCAAGCATGTATACTGTATAGTGTATATGCCATAAAAAAAAAAAAACCCAAACAAAAAGTTTTGAGGGGGTTAATAACAAAATGTGTGAATGTAGATATTAAAACTTAAAACGAAGCCCCAGAAGCTTCTCAAACGGTATGAAATATGCTAGGAGTATTAAAACCAAAAGGACAGGCATACATATTATTCAAATGTATCTACAGTATCATAGTATAATTAATTTATTCATCTTTATCTTGGTCAAGTCCATGGTGTATCCATAGACTATCCTTAATTCTGGGAACCTGAAGCAACCCCACAGGGTCATGAGGAGAGCACGCCAAAACTCTGGACTGACTGACCTGAGTGCAGGATCGAACCATGAACTCTGGATCCCAGAGAATTTAAGAGCTTCTGCATCATTATGAAATTCAGTAAAGGAAATGCAAACTGACTTTTTTTTCATCCACTTTCAAATAGCATGTGATGAAGAAACATCTGTGAAACTACCACACTAAAAATATTTTGTTGCATTCCATACTGTATTTAGTGCGCAAACTATTGCACTAAATATATTACAAATCAGGAATGAATGACAATTCCAGTCGTACCTCAGTGACGAAGGACTCTCTTCCCTCGTAATCGTAGTCCCAGCCATCCTTGCAGGAACTCGTGGACAGTGAAGCATGTGCTGCCTGGGTGATTTCGCCATCCAAGTCATCACAGCTGAGATCCGTGATGTTCCACTCCACGTCAAACCTCTCACACTGCCTGTGCACCATTCCAGCAGACGTGTTCTTGAAAGGTACCGTAAGCCTGACTGCCTTCTCGACACTCCAGTCACAGTGCATCTGGACCTGCTTCACCATGGGGTTACGGCACCAGTGCTTGGGCGTGAAGCCCAGAAACACGACACCAACGTAAATTCCGGAGAGCGGCACCGAGACAAGAGACATCAGAATGAAAACGCGTTTCTGGAACCAGCCGAATTTGCCGGTTTCTTCCAGAATATCGTCGAAGTTGGTCATGGTGGCGGCAGCGCGATGGCTTCAGTCAGTCTGCAGTGTGTGAGCAGCAATGGGGTATTTACACATGTTCAAGTGCAGAGTCCAGAGACAGCAGGCTGACCCTGGAATCAGTCATGCTGAGATTGATCAAGAACAACACATGGTCCACATGTGACTCTGTAACAGAGACGGCTCTTTTGTGCAATAATACTCTCAATGAAGATATGCCAAAATCTCAGATTCATGTGAACATGGATTTAGGCAAAATATAACACTGGGGTATACATTGATACAAAATATAATAAACTGGCACAAGTTAGTGAACCCCTGATCAACGATACTTTGAATAAGAACACATTGTCCACATGTGACTCTTAAACAGAGACAGCGTTGTTGTTCAGTGAATCTTTCGAAGGAAAATAAGCCTAAGATGAGCCATGTGAAGGTGGAATTAGGTTCTTGTTGAACATCTTGTTCCTGATGTTTTCTACAGTAATTTGCTCTTTCGTGGAAGGCTTTTTACTACAGTTTGGAGCATGGCTTGGGGGATTTGTGATTATAGTGAGCGCAGGCGCTGATGTCGGGACGTTGATGAGGCTCCAGAACCAGTTCATCCCAAAGATGTCTTCATGAACCTGGCATTGTCATGCTGCAACAGGTTTGTGCCTCGTAGATGCAGTGATGAGACATTGCAATGCTACAACATACTAAAATTGATGCAGATGATAAACCAACCAGATATCAGATCAGAACCTAGAATACTTTACTCCCCTTGAAGAGAATGAACTAATTTCACCCATTTCTTCTGCAAAATCATCAACCTGTGTTTTAGATCCTATACCGACACATTTTCTCAAGCAGATAGAACTAGCAGTAACGGAACCTCTGTTGAAAATAATACATTCTTAAAATTAGCAGTTATTAAACCACTAATTAAGAAAGCTGTCAGCTGTCCAATTACAGATATCAAACCTCCACTTATCTCTAAGATTCTGGAAAATGTAGTAGCACAGCAGCTACGGTCATATCTACATAGAAATAGCATAAACGAACTGTATCAGTCAGGATTTTGGGCTTATCACAGCACAGAAACAGCACTTGTTAAAGTAGTAAATGACCTCCTATTGGCCTCTGATTAGGGTTGCGTCACTATACTTGTGTTACTCAACCTCAGAGCAGCTTTTGACATGATTGATCATAGTCTTCACAGACTGGAAAATGTAGTAGGAATTAAGGGTACAGCCCTTTCCTGACTCAGATCCTTTAATTTGACTGATCGTTATCAGTTTGTAGATTTAAATGGTGATTATTCTGCATGCTTTCAAGTGGAGTTAGGTATTCCACAGGGTACAGTTTTAGGCCCACTTTTTTTTTTCTCTTTGCATGTTTCCTCTGAGCAACATAATTTGTAAGCATGGTATTAGTTTTCGTTTTTATGCTGATGACAGTCATATGACTCAGCAGAAACAGATGAGAAAAAACAGCTTAATAAAGTTGAGCAATGTGTGAAGGACATACAGTGGTGTTCAAAATAATAGAAGTGTGTCGAAAAAGGTGAGTAAAGCTCCATACCCATATAATAACGTTTAATTTAAATCACATAAATGCATTGGACACCCTGCACATTCTATTCTGCATCACAACATGAAGAAAAATGTGCTAAATGTATTATTAGTTTAATGTAAGTGAAGAAAAACAAATATTAGTCTGTTC
>JAQKPX010076741.1:4705-14974 GCA_030068255.1 Clarias angolensis | reverse complement strand
ACACCGACAGAGAGACACATTTACAGACGAAAGACAGACAGAGACACACACTGATATACAGTACAGACAGAGAGATGCATAGACAGACAGACAGACAGACAGAGACACACACTGATATACAGACAGAAAGATGCACCAACAGTCAGACAGACAGGCAGATCGACACACTGACAGTAACATAATGACAGACACAGACATGCACAGCAAGCAGACACACAAAGCAAGAAAGAAGAAAAGAGGACAGTATGGTTTTGAGCCAATTATTTATTTAATAATTAATTAATTAATTGACAATAATTAAATGATTAATTATTTTGAGCCAATTATTAAAATGATAAAAAATCTAGTTATTAAAGTTACAACCAAAATGCAACCAAGAAAAAAAAGCTAATTATTTACCGTATAGGTGACGGTGTGTCTCGGTGGTTAGCACTGTTGCCTCGCACCTCCAGGTTCCAGGTTCAATTCCCGCCTCGGTGGTCTTTGTGCATGGAGTTTGCATGTTCTCACCCGTGCTTGGTGGGGACATGCAGATTGGGCCACCTGGCATTCCTACGTTGCCTGTAGTGTGTGAACAAGCACGTGAGTGTGTGTAGAGTGTGTGTTTGTGCCATGCGATGGATTGGTGTCCTGTTCAGGGTGTTCTCCACCTAGTGACCTAAGTCTCCGGGAATAGACTCCAGGCCCCTCGCGACCCTGTATACAGGATAAAGGGGTATAGATGATGTGTGTGTGAGTGTTTACTGCATTATACTACTACTAGTAAACAATAATAATAATAATAATAATAATAATAATAAATACCTTTCAGGATATCTTATCCTAAGTTAGGAAAAGCATTTAGGGAAACGTATTATGCTAGAAATGATCATTTCTGAGAATCATGTGTTTTTCTTATTCTTGTGAAAAACGTTATTATTCATTCCTACTCCAAGCTGCCATGGAGTACTGATTACTCGATGACAGCTTGGAGATTCTACAGAGAGCTGTTCATCTTCTTAGATTCGGAAATTAGTCGGTTATATTAAAACTCAGTTTATTGTCTTTCAGCCAGGAAACCTACATGTATTCATTTCAATGCAGGCGATGCTGGAGCACGAGAAGAAATGGAAAATACTGTACACCACCAAGTTGCCACTGTTGGGCCCTTGAGCCTCAACTGCTGAAATAAAAGTCGCTCTGGATAAGGGCGTTCGCCAAATGCCCTAAATGTAAACACTTTAGAAAGCTTTTCGAATAGTAATTCCAACATTAGCATGTTTTTCTTACATTATAGGGTACGTTTCTTACACCATGCCACAAATCCTATCTTGGATACTGGATCATGTCGTTAGTGTTCGAGTCATAGACCTAGTTAGAGAGGTTTTTAGGCTGTAACTGAGGCTGGATTGAGAACTCGGCGCTCTGAGTCTCACTCGGGCCTGATGTTCTCAGGGATTTCAGATTTCAGACCCAATCAATGTGTGACTTGGTTCCACTCAGTCACATGAAATAAAATGAACATCTGAGACAAGCACACTGTTTAAAACCTGCTATGAACTGATGCAAGCGGGCACACACACACACACACACACACACAGTTCTTTGTTTCCAGCAACAGCACAGCAAACTGTGTGTGTGAGAGAGAGAGAGAGAGAGAGAGAGAGATGAAGTGAAGCATAGACTCAGACGGAGCTGGCTCTGCAGAGCGGACTGTTCGAGAAAATAGAATCAGCATAACTGCACTGTAGGGACAGATAGGCTGTTCGCTTTCTCGCAATTTTCAGCACAAAAACCTTTCCTCCATCTCTCCCCAGGTAGCGACGCCAAACTGGGGCTGGAACAATGCATTCAAATCACAGTTGCAAAGTCGGCGCTGTCTATTGTGTTCAGAGGGGAACTTGCATGGGAAGCCAGTATTGTGTTAGCTGGGAGCGGGGGATCGAGGGTGGGGGAGGAGGGGGATATTAGAGGCGTTGGCCTACACTGTGCCGAGAGCTACCGAAGAGACGAAAGCCAAGGGCAAGGTATAGTGTAGCTTGAGTAATGGCTCTAGTTGGATGTGATGAATACAAAGTGGTGGAGAACCCCCTGGCCCCGGGTGCATGTCTAGCCTGAGGGTGCGTGTTCGGGGATCAATGCTCCTCCGGAGACACTAACTGCTTCAGACGCCAGCGTTAGAAAGAGCTCACAGCCTACGCTTGTAAAAAAATAATGCAACTTTTATTTACTGATTCTGCCGTAATGAGAAACTTAATTAAAGCAGCACTGATCTGTTTAGTACCTCAGCCGCATGAGCGACCGTGCACGGGTGTGTGGGCGCACATGACAGGATACCCGTTTGATTTCATAACGTTCTGCACTTCGTTCAATTAATCCGTTTTATTATTTTCGTGTTACAAAAACGTCTAAATATTTTTAAATATGTATTCAACCAATGCAGCAGTATATTGTACACAGTTTTGATTTTTTTTTTACTTCCTAAAAAAAAAAAAAAAAAACGAACACGCCATTAGTATCCAAAATGACTATTTTATTATTATTTTTTTTAAAGGTGATCAGTAACCCAGTGGAAGAGGAATTGGGGGTAGAAGGTGACTGTGTGTAAGTGTGTATGAGATGCAGAGGCTTAGTGTGAGTGAAGCTAATTCTCAACTGCCAAGGGATTTGCAAGATTGAAGATGGAAAAAAATATTTTGCATTTTAATGAAAACTTTGAACAGAATGTAAATCGGCCCAAAAGAGGAGCGATGATACATAAAAACAAAAACAAAAAAAAAGAGAGAGAGAGAGAGAAAGCAAAAATAACAGAATTAACTTTGATGGAATTTTTAATGAGATGGATATTTGGATTGATGTGCACTTAAAGGCAAGCGAGCCAAGGGACAAGCGTGTTTGTCTGAAAGTAATATTAGTATTATTCAAGTTACTAGAACATTTGTTAACAATCTGATGACAACAAATATTTAACAATTTTAAGTCACAAGTTGTTGGATTTTTTTTTTTTTTTTTTTTTTTGTCACATGCAATTATCAAACAACTCTTGATTCTATACATGGTAAATCCCTGGTTCCGTTTTTTTTTTGTTTACTTTTGAAGTCTAAAGTACTGTATAATGCTTCAGCTTCCATATCTCCAGCACTGATCATCATTTATCATTCAATAAATTCCTAGATTGTTCCTAGAAGCAACTGAACAACAAACACACTATTGCACTATTCCTGGAAATTCAGTCGGTTTGTGTTTTTTTTTTTTTTTTTTTTTACAAGTCAAGATCACATCCTACTGTATGAGAAATGTAAGTACAAGGACACTCGCTCATGTACATTTTAATAGCTTTAAATCATGCACTGTCTGGCCAAAAAAAGAAGAAAAAAATCACTATTTAAGAAGAGCATGCATTAAGCGGCTAAGGAGCCGTCCAATACATTATTAAAACCTGTAAGGATAGTGCTGATCCATCAACTTCACAGAAGAAATGTGGTCAGAGAAAAAAAAATCCCATGACCATGATCAAAGGAATCTCTTAAACACTTGATGAAGTTACATCATATAAAACTAATTAGATGTGATTGGGATTAAACTGCTTTTTTTAGAAATGCGAAAAAACACTTGTTAGTGAGATTCTTTAGAAAAATGGCTTCAATTTGCTATGAAACATAAAGATTGGACTTTGGAGCGATGGAAAATGGTCATGTGGTCTGATGAGTCCAGACTGACCCTGTTCCAGCGTAATGGGCGTGTCAGGATAAGAAGGGGAGCATCCCATCATGCATAGTGTCCACTGTACAAGCCTCTGGAGGCGGTGTTACTGTATGATCTGGGTCGTTGTTCAGGTCTGAGACAATAAAACAAAGTCAGCTGACAACCTGAATGTACTGAATGTACGAGGATATCTATGGAGTTTATCTTCCCTGACAGCACAGCCATACACCAGGACTCGAACTGTGATAGAGCGGTTGTGTGAGCATGATGAATCATTTTTGCACATGACCTGGCCACTATGATGTGCTCTGTTTATGAGCTAAAAAATTTTTTAGTAATCGTTTTAGCCAGGCAGTGTATATTTAGCCGGAATTATTAATTTATATACAGTTAATGTTTTCAGATAAATATTTAGAATATTTCGTGCTATGCCTACTTTTATTTATAATTTGGAGAAATTTCAGCAGTGATCTGTACACTGATCTGGACCTGGGCACAATACCAATTAGAATTTGGGCTCAGATGTACTTGTATCCATGTCTGGTTCCATAATGGGAAAGAACCCAAAGGATTCTCTCTCTTCATTCCTAAAGCATAAACATCATGTTTTGTGTTCGAGCATAACACTTGCACTGCACTTCATTTCAGTTATCAGTAATATTCATTTTTTTTTTTACATTATTGTTACTTGAGACTACCCTGTGTCTACCGACTATATGTAAGATATACAGTGTGCAATCACATCTGCAAACTGTCTCCACTGCTTCTGGATATCTGGAAGTCTCCAAGATACTTACTTTAAGTAAGTATCTATCTATCTATCTATCTATCTATCTATCTATCTATCTATCTATAATGATAATGATATTATTATTAGTAGTATTATTATATTAATATAATAGACATCATGCTATTTTTCTTTTTCCTGAAGTGTGTATATGTATTTTAAAATGCCCCCCCTTTTTTTTTTTTATCTGAGTAGCCATGTCTATTCAGGATTACTTTTTTCTTCATGTGTCAGCTTCATATTTCACACCACATCGAATTTAGAGTAAAATTCTAATTAAGATCTTATTAATTGCACTATTTTTTGATGTAACCATTCAGTAAAAGACCTACTAAAGCTGTTTTTAGTTTTGACTAAAAGCGCTTCATTACTGTATGTTTGGGGAATATTTCTACCTAACGCAAGTATAAATGTTTCTGCCAGCTTTAATTTAAAACTTCTCGACATTTTCCTAACACACAGTTATTTTCACTCTAATAAATTTCCCCAGACACACTTTCTTTCCTTACTGCAATATTAACTCTTTCCTTCCAGCATGTCATCATTATGGGCGATTTGTCTAATGGCTATTTTTCTCAGGCTTCCAATCATTGATTTCATTTTCAAAACTGCAATGCAGTGGTGACAGAACAAGGTTTAATTAAATAATGGTTTTGTCCTTAGGGGGGAAAAACTCATACACCTAGAGGAGAAATACACAGATGCATGTTTACTTCATCAGAGAAAACACAAAGTGAATGAAAGTTGTTAATTTGATTATTAAAATTATGCATCTCTGTTCAAAAAGCAGTTGTTTCGTTCGGCTATTTTAGTCAGTGTCTGTAGCTGACTGTAAAACAATTATTTAAATCCGGGTAAGAAAACAGTTCTAATATATTTAACCACTACTCTCGGGTATATTAAATATTATGGCTAAATGTTGTTATACGCTGATAAATAATTTTACCAACCAAGACACCTCCTACATTTACATCTGTAAAGGAATAAAGGAATCTGTGAAGCGATTCAAAGTACACATTTTTATAATGTGCTTATGTACTACTGTACTTTAATTTTAACTGCTCCAACATTTCAGGTATTTAAATCCCCTCACAAATCCTGTGACGCGCTCTCATGTTAGCTAGTATTATGCTCTAACGAATATTCCACAAGAGTGACTGAAAGGAATAAAACACAATAGTGTGGTGTGATGCAAAGGTACTGTTCTCACCTAGATTATTTTCATATACAAGGTGGTTTCAAAAGGTTTCAAGATTCGTATCCGTGATGGTCTGGCCCCTGGGGACGGATTCTCGATGCACGATGCAAATGATGAAAGAGATGATAAGCCTCAGCTTTTTCGGTCATGGCTCTTCCATAAGCCCAAGCTTCATCACCGATAATGATCCTCAAGATGAAGAACAGGTCAACATTCCTTCTGTGGTTACAGTAATAAAAATATTACAATGCAGCTAAGGACATATGATAAACAGAATGAGCAGCTCACCTCTCGTATCTTCTCGTTCGTTCTTTTGTCACGTGACTCGCAGACACTATGCAGTGTGAAATGAATGACGCAGACTAGAAGACTCAAAGGTAACTACACATTTCTGTTTCCTGTACATAATCTACTGAGGTTTTGCGATGCTTTGCCCAGTTTCACACAGAATTTCACGTTTGTCCATTGTTCTGACTTGCTGTCCATGAAGAAACAGCAGACGTGGTAACACTCGTGGTCAGAAAAGCACCAGTTGCACAGCTCCTGTCTTTTGGCACGCTGATTTACAGTATGAAGGTCGGTGCTCCCTGTGACTGTGTGCGCAGCCTTGGCGTGTTACAAAACTAGTCTCCAAACTTTTTGATACCACCTCGTGAAGAACATATTTGAATTTATTTACAGTTACCTAAAAAACAGAGTTCCTGCTACCACTTTTGTTGAAGCAGCAACACCAGATATTATCCATTTTCTGTTAACAGAATTTTAAGAATGATGCAATTAATGATGGTAATATAAATAAAACTAACACCTCGTGTGTCCTCCTACACGGTTAAGTCAGTCACCAGACATAAAACCACCACGGAACCGCATTTCACTTATTACACATCAGTGCTTTTTTTTTTTCAGTTACATCTCTATAACAAGGTCAGACCCCCTTCCTTTGGTTGGTTTCCAAGCAGTTAAAATGATTTTCTGTTCTTTAGTCAAATTCCTGCTGGGAGCTTTTCATCCTGTAGAGCAGCTTCACACATTCCTCTTTCTATCACAAGCTAATATTGAGCTTATCTGTCCATAAAAAGCTCGTCTCGGAGCTCTACACAGGCTTTTTATGTACTTTTGGTAAACTGTAACTAATCCCTGTGAGATTATATGAGGCTATTCCTTCACACACATCTATAACTAGACAGACAGAAATACAAAGAGAGAGAGAGCTTATTCTGTTTAGCAGGTTGTCTTGGCAGTCATTATTTTGATCACTCTAACCAGTGAAGGAGGCGTGGCCTCTCTCTAGGTCTCAATGAAGGTGTGGCCTCTGGAACTAGCAGTCTCCGGGGAAGACGGCGTGGCCTCGTCAGTTCCCTGTATAAAAGACATAGCCTTGTCAGTTCCCTGTATCCCTTGACATGTCTTGCTCAGTGGTGGTGTAGCCTCTGAAATCGCCAATCACAATGAAGGAGGTGTGGCTTCTGTACTAATTAGTCCTAGTGCATGAGGCATTGCCCCTATACCAGTCAGTCCCAGGGAAAAAGATGTGCCCACTGTGCCAGTTAGTTCCATTAAACGAGGCATTGCCTGCTGTATCAAGAAAAGAGTTTAAACATCAGTGCTTAGTTGTTAGTCTCCTTACAGGATCGGGGTTCAATTTCCACCTCGGGTCTGCGTGCATGGAGTTTGCATGTTCTCCCAGTGATTGGTGAGTTTCCAAAGACATGTAGATTAGGCTAATTGATGTTTCCAAAGTGCCCATAGTGTACAAATGAGCGTGTGTGTGTGTGTGTGTGTGTGTGTGTGTGAGTGCCCTGCGATGGATTGGCACTCCTGGTCTCCTTGGATGGGCTCCAGGCTTCCCCAAACCCTATAGTATAAAGGATAAAGCAGTATAGACCACGAATGAATGCGTGAATGAACAAATAACCCAAATGAATGTTTATCCTGTCATAAGGGGTGAAAAACAGATCGTAAGCAATGTCAAGCATAATCTGTCACAACGTATGATGCTTCATGCACTTAGCAAATAATTACAAGGCCCAATCTTGTGCTAACATGCTAAAAAAGGATTTGAAAGTAATTATAATAAAACAATGTATCTTTGCCATTTTGTATGTAAAAGTGTGACATCAAAAGACACTGGAAAAGGTTATTGAAGTGCAAGTGACTAAAACAGTTAACAAGAGATAACCCATTTGGTAGACCTCCAATGATTCTCCGAGAGGTCGTCTGTATGGCCTGATTTAAAAAATCACCTTTCACCCAAGGGTCTTCAAAAATTGCCCATTTTAATATCAAACTACAGTGTCAGACCATCTGATATCAGTTTCTGAGTTAAAATGGTTTAGATCAAAATACTGCGTCTGGACTTTGAAAACAGTGAACTCATAAATAGAACTTATATTTGTTGAATAAAAATAAAGTTTCAAGTTTGATACTTTTGAAACTTTGATTAAAGTTTTTTTTCAAGCTTTAAGCTTCAATGTGTGAGTCTAAAGCATATAAACATTTTCATGTTAGGATGAAAACTGTGAAAAAGTGAGTGATGAATTGCGTTGCTACTCAGTATGTTCACATAAATCAGCACGTTCTGAACAATATGCTTCACGCTCCAGACCACAGAAAGGCCATGCCACGTCAACCACCCATCTGTTAATGTGATTGAAGGAGGTTTGGCTCTGATTTGTAAATGTTTCATTACTATAAAGGTGGTTTTGAAACATGTCAGATGTGGAATAAACCCGAATGTCCATGTTCAAGTCTCACAGCTGACGAGGAACTAACAGAGCTGTTATGATCTCATGCGAAATACATGACAATAAAAAAAATCATTTATTTAGGACAAACTTTAGGAAATGCTTTTTTTTGTTGTTGTTTTTTTTGGAATTTGTCATTATTGTAATTGTTTCCATTAACTCTAATTCCCTGGAAAGACTGTTTTTAAAAAGAGAGAGATTACCTACAGAACTAGGATATAAATGACAGAAATACAATCATAGTGAGAATAGAATAACATAACCTTGGCTGCTTCCATTTTATAAGCTACATTGTTTCCATCCTCAAAGTTTTTTGATCAAATTGGATTTACATGTCATGACGGATCACATTCATTATTACAAGGAAATAATATCTGACTCGAACCTGTCGGACATCATCGGCTCACAAGTGAGACTTCTGTTCTCATTCAAGTCACATAACCGTGTATCAGATATGTATCTGATCTAGTACCTCATCCAAAAGTGGACTCGGGTCCAATCTGAAAAACATCAGATTTGTGCATTCATACAGCTCTAAAAAATCTCTGTCACATTAGGGTAAAAAGAAAAATCGAATTGAGTCACTTTAGCCTAGTAATGTGACCATAGACGTAATAGTGTGTGTGTGTGTGTGTGTGTGTGTGTGTGTTGGAGGGTGATGTCCTGGGGTGGAGATGCAGAGAAAGAGGTAAGGCAGCGGTAATACATCAGGGGACATGGAAAATACATTTATTTCATGGTAGTGACCTTTTGGGCAGGAAAGTGTGTGTGTGTGTGCGCATGTGTGTCCAGCTAAGCCTCTTTATGAAGAACTCCAGCTCTCATGTATCACTGATGTCTCCCACTAAAACGATGGATGATTTCTCTACCTCCTATCCCCTTCTGCATTTCCTCCTCCCATCAGTAGCACACAGCCACTCTGCCTGAGAAAGACTGCATTCCCCTGAGTGTTCACTGGACTACAGGCTTAGTAGAAACTCGTACATGAGGCCAGTATGCAGTTCCCTGTCAGTCACAGAATAGACACACAGTGATGCTGAAATGTAGTCCACAGATTGCATGTGCAGAGGGATCTCAGAAAAACTAATACAAGCACAAGCAAATGGGATTTATACTACAGGATAAACTACAGGATATATTATTTTGCACTGTTTCTGTAGAAAATCTTTGGATTTGGAATCAATGCGACATTTTAATAACCTCCAAAACAACGGTAGAGCTCATACTGACTCAAAGGTTCAGAAAGATGATGTCCAAAAAGGTCATTCTCAAGATCTCAGGATTGATGTCCTATAAACCTACTTCCTGCTTATTTTTGTCAGATCTTTGTAAAAATCTATACTATTACACTAATTTCCAGGAAATAAAAAGCAGATATCAATACTGGATATGTGATCAATCTGTAAAAGATTACCTTAAAGCTAGTGATTAAATAGTATTATTCTGTATTTATGCAACCAGAAAACTAATTAATACACAGGCAACACCTCCACACTGAAACCGACATGTGCACCTACTTCACTGGGCCTAAGTGATGCAGAGGCCACGCCCACTTCACTGGGACCAACAGGTGCAGAGGCCACGCCCACTTCACTGGGACCAACAGGTGCAGAGGCCACGCCCACTTCACTGGGGCTGGCTGGTGTAGAGGCCACACCTACTGGTGCAAAGGCCACACCTACTGGTGCAAAGGCCACACCTACTGGTGCAGAGGCCACACCTACTAGCCCAGGACTGACTGGTGCAGAGGCCACACCCACTGGTGCAGAGGCCACACCCACTTCACTGGGACCAGCAGGTGCAGAGGCCACGCCCACTTCACTGGGACTAGCTGGTGTAGAAGCCACACCTACTGG
>JAQKPX010051872.1:0-10064 GCA_030068255.1 Clarias angolensis | reverse complement strand
GATGGAACCAACTCGTGCTGGATAAACCACCATCGTTAGACCCAAGACATCGAAAAACACCATGCTACCATTGCGATTTTCTGATGGGTCAGCCAGTGTTTCCATGGTGACCAGATGCTTCAGAAGAGCAAGGATATTGTCACCTGGTGACACATCAAATTCAGAATACAGCAAACATGGACATTAAAAACACTTGAAGCATTCCTATTTGTGTTGAGCATCAATAATAACAATAAGAGGTTTACTTTCCATTACAAGCATTTGTGTGAGTGACAACTGATGTGCCTTTGAAGAGCACTTCAAATGTATTATAGTGAAACCTCGGATTGCGAGTAACGCGGTTTGCGAGTGTTCCGCAAGACTAGCCAAGATTTTTCATAAATTTTGACTTGAAAAATGAGCAAGTATTGGTTTATGAGTACCGAGTATTATTTATCACGCATGCGCTTCTTGTTTTGACGCCAAACGTCACATGATCACAACTGAGCCAATGTTTTTTCTCTCTCTTGTGCTGCGGAATTGTGGGTAATCGTCTCCCCTGCTGAGTCTTAATGCGCGTCTCTTACTGGTATAATCAACATCCCTGCATGCGTGTACTGTTTACTATAACACTGTGACCATGTGTGTGCGTGTAAAACATATTTTATTTTGTGTTTGTATGTGTGTGTACAGCGCGTGTACTGTTTATTATAGCACACGTGTGTGCGCGCGTGTAAAGCAAAAGAAAGTCTCATTAGAGAGGCTAAAGATCCATTTTCTCCTTCTCTGTATCAGCCTGCTGTTATGTGTGCGCGCGCGTCATTGGACACCGTGCCTCGTCACAAACACACACCACCCTCCTCTCGCCTTCACACACACTCTGCTCTACACACACACTCTTTATCTCTGCTCTACACAGAATTTGTTTGTTTGTTTTACTTTACAGCAGTGATTCCGTTAGTATGCGCTCACGTGAGTGTCATTAGCGATGTTCCTTGCTAATTTTTACTTTCCGTTAATGTGTGTGTGTGTGTGTGTGTGTGTGAGAAACTCAAATAAGATAGGAGAAAAGTTTACTGTGTAAGATCAGAAGGGGGAGAGGCTGATTCCTCCTCTCCTCTTACTTTAGTTTCACACACATACACAAACACACACATACACAGCACCTGCGTGCATAAACGGAAACACTTATCTGTCGGGATTTATTTTTAAGTGCAGGTTAATTTTATTAATATTATTAATATTTTTACTTTATATTTTGTATTAATTATTTTTATATATTTATTTCTTTGGGCTGTGGAACAAATAATTTGAGTGTCCATTATTTCTTGTGGGAAAATTCGATTTACGAGTGTTTTGAAATACGAGCCCGCTTCTGGAACGAATATGCTCGTAATCCAAGGTTCCACTGTACATACATTTAAATCAATATCATACACCATAAATGATAATCATATTATAAATCATAGTAATGATATAATATTTATTATAGAGGTAGCCCCAGACAAGTTACTATCCGGGAGCACGTTCGTAAGTCGGATTTTTGTTCTTAAATCCAGCAGAGTGAGTCTTATACGCCTTTGACACAAATGTACAATGTAAAGCTTACCAATCTACTTGACTGAATCTCTGTTCCCTTTCCTCACCGTGCCAAAAACCGTGCCTGAGAAAATGAATCTCACATGTGTTGTCTCTGCACCTTTAAATCGCGAGGGAAATCCCGGACGCCATTTTGTCTCAGAGCAGTTTTCAATTCTGTTTTGTTGAGGATTTTGCAAAATTAGGATTATTCAGGACAGCTTTACAGAACAGCCATTTTCTATCATCGTGTTCCCGGACTGATTCATTAAAACTTAGGGGGAGGCCGACTCATACAACATACAGATGACTTATGACTTTTTTTTTGATGACAGTCATTTTATACATTCACTTACCATGAAAATATTGTTTATAACTGTAAATATTGGTATTTGTTGCACTGCAGTGTCGATGTTTTGTTCAATACACATGAGCTACTTCCACGTTTTGTTCGCAACTATGGATGTTCGTAGAACTGTGGTCCGTTCATATCTGTGTAACTAGAATGTATGAAATTGGGGACTACCTGTGCTATAAAATACATAAGCAAACATTTTAAAAGTAATTTCCGATTTGCATGGAATTGCCCACAATCCTTTTTAGATGAATTTGTGTCTGTAACATTGTTCCACTGCAAAAGTATAAGTAAAGTATAGGTTTGTATTAGTGTGTATGTACCTGCTCTCTGAATGGAGTCTGTAGGAATGCGGTCTGGAGTGTCGTACTTGGTGTGGTAAAGATAACCACTCTCAATAAAAGCCAGATCAATACCTGCAGGAAAGTATAAATGAAAAATAATATATCCATTTTATTCATAAGGCGTGTGCTCAATAAATAAAACTTCCCCCTGACACCCTATATTTAGTACTTTTAGGCAGAAACATCTACAGTTGTAAAACCATTAAGCCTAAATCAAATGTTTCAAATCTGCCTGCGGACATATGCGTCTACTTCCACCTGTCAAGCTGCCTAACTACTTATCTATTTATCTAAAGTTTATTATATATAAAGTGTAGCTGCATGTATGTGTGTGTGTTTTTGTGTGTACTGTACATATACCAGGAATGTTGCCAAATTCTGTGAAGATGCGGAAGTCTGAGGGAATAACGCCGCTCTGGAAAATTTCCTGCGCCAAGACTGAGGCAAAAGGGTGTTTAACAGCGTCAGCATACGCTTGAACTATCCACGGGTTTTCTGGACCTGAACACAACCAGGAAATTCCAGGATAGTCAAGCGGATTTATATATATTTTTTTCCTTACAAATTGAGTTTTTATCATGTTTAATTAATGAATTAACATTAATTGAAATTAAACTGATTACACAAGGGTCAATTATGTGAACAAAAGATCATGTACCTGTCCGAAACATCAGTTCCTTTCCCCCGACACCACTAGCATCCAGATTCACAAATGCTCTGATCTTCTACACCAGCTCATGTTGAGTGACAAAGTGACATCCCAAAAAGTGTTTTTATTTATTTATTTTTTATATGATACTATTCATAGTATCATATAAAATATGATACTATAATATAATATTTTTTTTATTATATGAATATGATATACATCATACTATTTTTCGTTTCCTGAAGTGTGTATACATTTTATGGCTGACTCTGTATATACACAGAGTGTGAAAAGTAACTAGGCATTACAAATTAGTTATACAGTCCATATGTCTAAAACAAATTTATTACAGCAAATTGTACATGTACTTTATTACATAGGAAAATTAAAGCAAATGTTTAAATTTCAATCTAGCCACTTCTTGCATCAATCACTGGGTCGCTGACCGTACTGTTGCATTCATCTCTTTCACTGTAACCACCATCACATATATTAGGGATGTGAGTCACCACTTACCTCCTAATATATCACAATACCTAGGTGTCGATTCTATTAAAGCAGACAACAGAAAAACAGCATATTCTCACTGCCTAATCACCCAATCCATTTCTATTATAAATGCAAAACTGTTTTTGGAGTCAGTGTGGTGGTAAGTGAATCAGCAAACGAAAGAATCATGATTCATAAATGAATAGATTTACCCCCATCTCTAATATATATATATATATATACGCACATGCAAGGGTGAGTCAAAAACTATCCACACTACAATAATATTATAACTTCTATTGGCCATACTATTGCATTAGTTTATTTATAGCTGTTGTGCAACCAAAAATGGACGCCTAACTTGTGATTTGCATAAAAAGAACAGGGCATGTAGAGATGCATGATTCGTGTTGTTTTATTGTAGTCTAAGGAGAATATCTGGTGATTAACACAACTTATGGAAGTGTTTAGAAGAGAAAGTATTGGACCATTACCAGAACAAAGGTTCAACAATCAAAAGTGCTCAGTACAGTGAGATGCTTATGGAAGAGCTAACTTCTGCTCACACTGTCGACACTCTGCAAAAAAACTCGTTTTGAAAAAAAAAAAACATTGTTTCTCGTACTTTCACCTGTTTTGGTCCCCTGAAAGCAGCCATATGAGAACAAAGCGTCAATTCTGACGGTGGTTTGAAACCATACGAAAGCTTGTTTACAGACAGACAAAGTGTATTGAAAAGCAAGGAAATTAAGTCGAAAAATTATATATTCGTCTTCTTTAAAAGTTAATTAAAATAAAATATACAACCACACTGTATATATACTGTAAACTCTCATGATTCATTTCACTACAGTATATATGAATCATGTGAGTTTCCATAATTTTTTATGGGGAAATTCGCTTTACTATAGGAGTGCTTTAGATTACAAGCATGTTTCCGAAGATTTGTTCCACAATGCAAAAGTATTCTATTTTAACATAAAATATTTTATTAATATAAAACTGATTTATACAAAATATTAAGTACAAATAAAACAAATTAACCTGCACTATACCTTTGAAAAGAATCGTAGCCAGTGTGCGGAAGACGAGAGAGAGGAGAAGTTGGAGGAGGAGAAACTATGTTATTGTGTAGGACGACTTTCACACACACACTAATGGAATCACCGCTGTCTGGCTCAACTGGAAACTTTATTTTTTTGTGACAAGGAACCGATCTAATGACACTTGCTTTTGGCTCCTTTTGAGGATTTTGCGGAAATGTGACATTGCATTGTCGTGGATACAAAATTAAAAAATGCTTTAGGCCTTGTTCACACGGACGTTAAAATCGAGCGTTTTTCTATCGTTCGTAGCGTCCGGTGGAACAAGGCCTTACACGCGCACACATAGTTGTGCATGTGATGCTCAGCAGGCAAAGTATATACATACTGCTCGTAGTGTGTACTGAAATTAAGCATTCAGATCCATCACTTAGTACTTGGTTAAACTTGGTTCCCAACACAACCCCTACAGCAGAACTTCAGGACCTTCAGTCCCCTCCCTTAGCAGAATTCTCCAACCAGTCAACGGATGAGATTCTGCACACCATCTCGTCCTCAAATCCCACCATCTGTTCATTAGACCCAATCCCTTCCACAGGGCTCCAGGCCATCTCACAAGACCTCCTTTCCTTCAACACAACAATCATCAACCATTCCATATCATCTGGACATGTTCCTGATGCTTATTCCCATCCTCAAGAAACCCTGCCTGGATCCAGCAGACATCAGCAACTATCACCCGGTATCACTTCTCTCTTTTCTTTCTAAAATTCTTTGAAACGACTGATTACAACCAAATGTCTCTTCATCTCTCACAGAACAACCTCGACAATCCCAATCAATGCAGATTCAAAGTGGCACATTCCACAGAAACTGCCTTCGTGTTAGTCATTGAGAAGCTCCATGCTGCAAAATCAGCTAAACTATCATCCGTCCTCATTCTCCTGAACCTGTCAGTTGCATTTGACATGGTGACCCACAAGATTTTATTATCTATTCTTACAAGTCTTAAAATCTGTGGTGTGGTGTGGCAATGGTTTGCTCCTTACCTAGAAGATAGGTCGTATAAGGTGACATAGAGGGGATACACATCTGCCCCACAGAGACTCTCTACTGATGTCCCACAGGGTTCAGTACTTATTCCTCTTCTGTTCTACTTCTATACCCGGTCTCTTGATAAGGTCATATCATCACATGGCTTTTCATACTATTGTTAGCAGATGACACGCAACTTATCCTTTCCTTTCCTCCCTCAGAAACTCAGGTTTTCACCCAGATCTCAGCATGTCTGGCAGACATCTGATCCTGGATGGCAGCTCATCAGCTAATATGGAGTTCATTCATTATGGCATGAGCAGCTGTGTTTCCTGCGTCACGGCGCGCAGCATATCAGAAGTACTTTGCGCGCACAGTGACAGGATGTTCAAGCTCAGTCATCTTTAACTCTTCATCATCACAGCAGTATTACTCGAGCGAAAGTGAAGAGCTGATATTTGAGCCTATTTTCTCCATATTGAACCGGAGAAAAAAAGCCGATGTGTAGTAATATCGGAGGGGAAACAGTTTGGGCACACAATTGCTGGGAAAAATACCACAAACCTGAGACGCATTACGGCGTACCATAAAAATCACCCAGTTTTACAGCCTCTTTTACATGTTAACATAATTGTGTTGTGATGTAGTTTATTTTATAGTTAAACTGTTGCTAAACAAATTAAGCTAATAGGTTAGCAAATAATTGTAACCCATAAGAGCCATCACTACAACAGTCCAACTATGTAAATTCATATTTAAAAAAATAATGAAAAATTCAAAACACTGTATTTTCCATACGGCTCCTATTGTTTTGTAGGGAAAAAAATTATGGACATGCAGCAGATGTTGTAATAGTTAATAATAAATATAATTAGCTGAAAACATCAGATGAAAAGATACATTTTAAATATTAAGATATTTATTTTGTGAAAAACCTTAAAAAATTGTTTTGGCTAGACTAGATTGACTGTAGGGTTAATTAATAATAATCTTTTTGCTAAAATGTTACGTTATCATTGACTAAAACTAGACTAAAATGTCTAGACTTTTAGTCGACTAAAACTTGACTAAACAAAAATAGGATAAGATTGACTAAATATGAAAAAAAAAACTAACAGACACATTTAACATTTATCTCAGGACTAAGACAAAATTTTTAAATAGCTGACAAAATTAACACCAGTCTTAAATACTATTCAAATTTTCTGAGATACTGAGTTGAATTACTAAAATAAATCAACTTTTCAATGATATTCTAATTTATTAAGATGCAATTCCTAAGATGTCCAGCCCTCCCTCTGACACTGTTTCTGCCTCCTCTTGCATTGTCTATCATTCTACCATTTTCTTTAATTCTCCATCCATCTCTCTTTGTCAGTCTCACCATTAAGCCAGTCTCCTCAACTCTGTTAAAGAGAAAGATGATGCCATGATTTAAAGGAATAGAAAAATTCGATATTGAATGCAACACCTCCAGCATCACTGCACAGCTTACAGCATCATCACCTGCTCCTGTTAGATATGAACACACAAAAAATACATTATGACATCCATCACTAGCAATACTAGAAGGGAGAAGAAAATGATATGCTGTGTGTATATATATATATATATATATATACACACACACACACACACACACACACTGAATATACATTCTGATATACAAGTGTATACACTAACAGGCTTTTGGCTTGATAGCTATGACTATGACTATAAGTCATAGACCTATGACCTATCTCATATTTGTATTAAATTCAATGGTTATTAGGTTTAGGGGCAATTACTTTTTCATATAGGGCCAGGTAGGTTGAGACAGCTTTTTTCCTTAATAAATGAAATCATCTGGTAAAAACTGCATTTTGTATTCATTCAAGTTATGTTTGTGTAATATTAAAATTAGTTTGATGATCTGAATCATTTAAGTGTGATAAAACTTGCAAAAAAAAAATCAGGATGAGGGCAAATACTTTTTCACAGCACTGTATGTTAAATACTGTAAGTGCGCAAAAAGAAAATTTAAACGTAAAGGTAGTGGTGGAATGGTATGTCAAGTTTATTGTTTGCGCACCCTGGTCCTACTTATAATCAGTATGGTGCTCCAGAAAAAGTGGTTGATTGGTATTCAGTTATATCAGTTGTGGCATAATAAGACTGCACACTAACTGCTTACTCCTCCAATATAAGAATGAAACATGGCTGTAGTGTTTACCTGGACTGTCGGGCACACTGTCAGTATGGCAGTTAGCCAGTAAGAAGTGCTGAGCTCCACCTCTAGGTTCGAGTCGGACTACAATGTTAGTGATTTGATCATAGTGCTTAAAGCCCCGTGAGCCCCTGTGTTTGCGCATCTCCACTGTGATGGTGTTGGGTCCATCTACACTCTCATTTCGCACCCACTCCAACTGCTCCAACAGGAAGTTCACCGTCATGATTTCATTCTCAGCACTGCCTACAGGTCGAGGCCCCACACTGGTGATGCTCTCCAGGTACTTCCTGTTGCATACAAAATACACAAATGTAAAGTAGGGAGAAAAATACTTTTTATGATCTGTGCTATCACGTGATGCTTGTTTTTACCTGTTTTATATTACAAAACACTGATGCTGTTTCAATTAGATCATTTTCATTATTTATTGGATTCTCCTCCAACAGAGAGGAGCTCTTCAGCTTTTACACAGCTAATAAAGGTCCCGTTTCACTAGAAACACCACAGTTAATCCTCAAGTTTCCATTTTAAACTGTAACACCTTACTGTGGAACCTCGGATTGCGAGTAACCTGGTTTGCGAGTGATCCGCAAGATGAGATATTTTTTGTTAATGCATTTTGACTTGATAAACCAGCAAGTCCTATATACAGTAATAGGTAGATAATAGATAATGGAGTGGCAAATACCATCGAGTATCATGTGGCACACGTGCGCTTCTTGTTTTGACCGTCACGTGATCACAACTGAGCCAATGGTTATTCTCTCTCACACTGCAGAATTGTTGGTAAAGTCTAATAGTCTCCCATGCTTTTCTTATTCTTTTAATATTCTTATTATATAATATTCTTATAATAGCCTTGCATCCACAGCTCTTTTAAGATCTACCCATAAATTTTCAATGACGTTTAAATCAGGGGACTGTGATGGCCATTCCAAAACCTTCAGCTTGCGTCTCTTGAGCTATTCCATAGCGGATTTCGAGGTATGTTTAGGATCATTGTCAAAACAGAGCTGCATATGGACACCTAGGTGGAACCTTGTTTTTGTGATCTGCAGAAGCTCGCAAACATTCTTAAATTAAGAACTTTCAAAATTTTGACATTGATCTGTGTGCAGTTCAAGTGGTGCCCCAAACGTGGAGATGAAGTCATAGACAAGTGGTTTAGCTGTAGTTTCTGCTCCTTGGCCTGGTACAGAAAAAGCTTCCACCCATCGAGTGAACTGGTCGATGATGATGATGATAACATTCTTGTTTCCTGAACTGGACACAGGAAATGGGCCAAATATATTCATGTGAATCAGCTCCATTGGTGCACCTGCTTGGTAATTCTGAAGCTTGGCCCTCTTAGTCGACTCTGCAACTTTGCAGGCATTGCAGTGTCTGCACCTCTGTGTATACACATGTACATCTCCCTCCATGCCATACCAGTGGAAACTTTGACGGAGGCGCTCTAACGTCTCTCCCTCACCAAAATGGCCTGTTTGTATTGGCGCTGGTACCAGCAACAGTAAGGAAGGACTCAGTCCTCCAGGCCTTTCCCTACGGTAAAAGAGGACACCTTGATGGAGTTCAACTTGTGGCCAACACAGCCGGTATTTATTTACTGCTGGACTTTTCAATGCAACGTCCTCCTTTGTTGGAATGACTCCTGTCTCTTTCCACTCATGCAGGATGGAGAGATCAGGATCAGCCTTCTGCTCTTGTGCTAAATTTTCTTTAGTTTCTAGCCAGTTCACATGTGGGGCTCCACGCAACTCTACAGCTGACCTGCTCTCATCACCTCTGCCAGCACTATTGATACTGTGTTCCTCTGTTGTATGTTTAATACTCCTTTTTGCAAGTGGGACATCATCATCAACATCTTCCTCAAACCGCTCCCAGTGGTCAAGCAGCTTTTGGCAATGTTTGCATCCTCCAGATGGCAAATTTGAAACACACTTCCCTGCCTCATAGCAATTACATATATCTCAGCATCATGTCTGGACATGGCGTCAGCGTTTGAATGGTGTTTCCCTAGTGTTTTTGCTTTGTCCATTTCATGTCATGTAGAACAAACGTTGTCATTATTTTTATAAAGTGTAAATTTTACCACTATTGGGGAATGACGTCACAAAAATTAATTATTCTTAAATTCTCAAATTAAGAAACTTTTTTTTTTTGGTCATGGAAACAACCATAAAAACACGTGATCGTGTATATTAGTGCAATTTCTTTTTTATTTGCTAAGTCATGATTGAGTCGATTAAAATTAAATCAGATTCAGTTTGCCATATTGCCTAGGCTGAGCTATGTTGCGCAATCATGTCTGTTTATACATTTGGAAAGGAAGTTGCATAAATGTTGAGAATTGTGTGGGAGTGCGCGTGTGTGTTTAGGTAAA
>JAQKPX010050207.1:0-10143 GCA_030068255.1 Clarias angolensis | reverse complement strand
CTAATACCCCTCTCTCACCTACTAATACCCCTCTCTCACCTACTAATACCCCTCTCTCACCTACTAATACCCCTCTCACCTACTAATACCCCTCTCTCACCTACTAATACCCCCCTCTCTCACCTACTAATACCCCTCTCTCACCTACTAATACCACTCTCTCACCTACTAATACCCCTCTCTCACCTACTAATACCCCTGATTTGATTATTTTTTTGGCAAAAGTAAGAAAAGCAATTCCAAGCCTGCATCTTTGCGTGACGGAGGGAGAGCAGGCAGGTCACTTTAAATAAGGAAAGACATAGGTAACTAAAGTTTAGAGACAGATAACCAGTCAATACTCAAGCACATTCTTTCAGTTTTATGAAGAAAGCCAAAGATTTACAAGTAAGCCACGCTAATCTGAATGAGATTGCGCTGTGTGGTTTTCTTCTAATTTCTTTTAATTTAAAACATCTCATCTAATGATCTATAATCATATTTTTATTTCTCTTGGCACCGATGTTTTAAACAAACTGAACGTGGCTCCCATTTTTGCTTGCTTTCCTCACCCAGCGTCTTTCAGGCACCTTGCAAACATCCTTTGGGCCCATGGTGCTGTGTTTTCCCTAATTGTTTCACTTGGCTTTCCACATTTGCAAATACGTTTTGAACACCTCCCTGATTAGTCTTTCCTTTGAAGCTCATGTAGATAATATTACCAGGATAGCATTCTTTCACCTTAGAAATATTGCCAAGTTAAGGAACATATTGTCGCTAAACGATGCAGAAAAACTAGTTCATGCTTTTATCACCTCTAGGTTGGTCTATTGTAACGCCTTACTGTCTGGTTGTTCAACTAGGTGCTTAAACAAGCTTCAGCACTCGGTACTTGGTCAGGGCTTGTCTTGTTGACAGGTGAGTTTCTAAAGTCTTTGAAATCACTTTGTAACCCTTTCCTGCTTTAAATAAATCAACATTTATTGATCGTAGATCCTCTAGAACCTCTTTTTGGCTCACATTAGTGGATTCTGTCAGTCAGAGTAGCTCTAGTCTACACCTCCAAACTCATCACGCAACAAGATTCCAGCTGTGCAAACCCCTGACTCCAATTAGCTTTTTTGAGGCCATTAACTCAAGGATTCACTTTCTCCACTAGCACTATGAGGTTTTGGTGGTGGTTCTGAATAAAGACATTATTTTAGACATGTTATATTTGTCAATACTCTAGACTTAGATGAAGATTAGATCACATTTAATGACAAATTAATGCAAAAAAGATTATTCTAAAAGGTTCACACTTTTTGTTGCTATAGATATATACTGTATATATACAGTATATATACAGTATATATCTATACTGACCTGGCTTCCTATGAAAACAAAGAGGAAGTAACACGAAGGTAAGTCAAAACATACCTTCAAGTCTTTGGATTGGACTTTACAACGATATCAACAGCTGGCGCTGGTCAATGAGAAATGAATCACTTGGAAGTTCGAGATACTGGTACTCCCCTAATCCTAAAAACTTGCACTCTAACCAATATTGCTCTGGAATAGACACGTTTGGTTCATTTGATTATGAATGTTCAGCAATGCAGCCGTTTATCTGCTTTGATGGTAGGAAACAAGTTCTTTTTTTTAAATTAGCCAGTTTATCAGAAGTTTTATCTATTTTCTTCAAAAGAATTAATATATTTTTTAAAACCTTACAGACAGGCACACTGGTAGCAGTTGCTATATTTTAATCTCTGATAACGTGATATGGTCTGAAGCTCAGGGATACTGCAGAGCGAATCACACGGACCTGGCTAGCGTGATAAACATAGCGGAAACCTCAATTATTCAGGCGATGGTGACTGGGGGAACGTGATTCGGACTGTTCAGGGGCTCCTGGAAGTGGTCAGACAGTACAAACTTCACCTTGGCCTGGGTACCTGGAGAACCAAATAAATTGATAGGACAGGAATACTATGTGTTTTTTACCGGTGGGAGTGCTGGTGATGTGCTCTTCTCACGCATAAAGCCTTTCCTCTGTCAAACAGGTGAGATGTCTCATTTTTACTTTCTTAATTTTTAGTTGTATTCTTCAGTTTTGAAAGTAAATGTGTGTGTGTGTGTGTGTGTGTGTGTGTGTGTGTGTGTATGTAAATGTCTCTTTCCAGTAATCACAGGACAACAACAAATTCTAAGAGTGAAGATCCAGTCCAGTCTGGATGTAAATGATGCTGCAGTAAAGGTGGCCATGTTGGATAAAGTGAGTCTCATTCTTCACTACACAGTAATTATAAGACTGTGAACATTTACTGTATTGTATTAACAAACTTTATTGTAATGACAATTTCTCAAGTCTTTCTATCCTGCGTCATACATATCCCGCTCTCCATTCTTTAGATCCAGCAGAAGTTCAGTGCTTACGGCGCCATCACAGTCAAATGGCGAGAGCAGCCAGGTGGACTGGTTTTAAAACAAGATTAAAGGAAACAATTCTACTGCAATAAGTCTTTATTAGGATTAGTTTCTGCGGATGCTGGTTGATGATGTAAGGTATCTCAGTGTTCAATTAGCTCCCCACTTGCGCGTCTCATGTGTCTTTTATACAATGTGCTGGTGCACCTCTTGAGTGTTGTAGAATTCTCACTAGGATCGGGTACAGAATGGCACCACTACCTATGTGACCGGTATGTACTAAAACCAACCAGAGATAACCACATGATTGCGAGTCGGAGAGCTCTAATAATACAAATACAAATTGTAATAATGCAAGGGTGCATGTTGTTTTCACATTCCAACTTGAAAGCACAAATGCGACCATCCACGTGAATGCCGCATGTGACTGCAGTAATTACTCTCATTCTGACAGCAGCAGGTGGCATTAGCTTAAGCTAAGCTAAACACACTTAAATTACTAAACAAAAAAGCTAAACATTCCAAAGTGTGGCTGTTTTTCTGATTCTGACACCATGACGTGCAACAAATGTCGAGATCGTCTCGGGTTACTTTGCTGTAACCCTGTTCCCTTTCAAAAGCTACACTCGATGCTGCGTGAAAATGCTATGGGAACATCTCTTTGTTCTACCGGTTGTGAAGCATGTGTGTATCAAACACGCCACATTTTGGCTTATGTAACCTCAGTCAGGTGACGTCATCTGACGAGGTGCACCTGCAGGTTATAAATAGGAGTGAAACGGAAACATCCTCAATTAAATTTTTGTTTGAAGGACGTCCAGTCATGCCAGCAGTGTGGCATTGGAGCGCAGCATCTCATTCCCACTTTTTCAGGGAACAGGGTTACAGCAAAGTAACCGAGATGTTCCCTTTCAAAAGCTACACTCGATGCTGCGTGAAAATACTATGAACGAGAATACCCTGTGAGCCCTGATTCCTAGAGGCAAAATGTGACCACGCGCCTCATAGGCTAGAGCAATGGCTTCTCTCAACCAATGTGACAGCGTTTGTCTAGTGGCGACCGCCTCCCGGTTGCGGCCCCCATAGCATATAAAAAGCTGCTCTGACTTACGCCACTGGCTAGTGAGGTGGACATAAATCTGAAGAGCGCGTACTGGACACAGTAAGTGAAGTCTTTCCTGCTCTGGAGCTGTAAAAGGCGGAGGACAGAAGGCTTCGAGAACAACTGGGTGCATGGTCGAGAATGGAACGTTCAGAAGATAGTTCGGGTGAGGATGCAGAATAGCTTTGAGTAGCCCAGGGGCAAAGTCTAGCCTGACAAAGCCTGCAGATCTCCAATTCTCTTCAAGGAAGTAATGGCCATAAGAAAAACCATCTTAAGGGTCAGAAGCCTGACAGGCGCTGACTCTAGTGGGTGGCCTCAACTGTTTAGTTCCACGAATAAAACGGGCAACTAAAGGGTGCTTTCCCACAGAAACCCCATCAGTCAGAACATGACAAGCCGAAATAGTGGCTACGTAGGTTCCGAGAGTACTAGGGCATAAGCCCAAGGACAACTTTTCTTGCAGAAACTCCAGCACTGAAACAATTCGACAGTGGACTGGGTCTACATGTTCTGCCATGCACCAACTTTCAAATACACTCCATTTGAGGGCATAAGTTATTCTAGTGGAGGGGGCCCTAGCACTTAGAATAGTTTCAATTACAGTGGTGACGGAGCTTGAACATCGTCCTCCTGGGGGTGCCAGGGAGGAGACTTTATTCTCAGAAGGAATTCTACACGCCCCTCCCTGGGGGGAGACACCCCCACGATCCTGGGCGCATGAGCCTCAGGACTTCTTTTTTGCAGAGATGATGCTCCTTAGGTCCTGTCTCTTTGAGGCGGAATGCGAAGCGCGGCGAGCCCCACCCCAGTCTCCCCAGGGTGCCCGGCTCGTCACACTCTCCTTCTGCGCCTCACGCCTCGTGAGAGCCAGAAATTGCCGGGAATGGGTGGCCGAGTCCCGACTCTTGAGCATGGTGGGGAAGAAACCTCCCAAAGGCCTGTTCATATAGTTTCGCCTCGCGAAACCTAGTGGCGACGGAATTAAGCGTCGCCAAAAAGGCCGGAAGGCGAGATGGGGGCATCAAGGAGGAAAGCACGATCCTTATCCTTGATGCCCGTGAGGTTTAGCCACAGATGTCTCTGCGTGGACACCATGGCAGCCATAGAGCAGCCAATAGCACGGGCTGTCTGCTTGGTTGCATGGAGAGACAGATCTGTGGCTCGGCGTAGCTCTGCGAATGCCCTTTCATCAATAGATCCACCAGTGCTCAAGTCCTTCAGCAGGTCAGTCTGGTAGGCCTGAAAAACCGCCATGGTGTGCAGTGCAGCACCAGCCTGACCCGTTGCCTGAAAAGCTTTCCTCACCAGGGAAGATGTCAGTCTACATGACATCCAATTGTCTGGTGGGGAGTATGGGCTTTTTCAGGGAGGATGATGTCCCAGGAGAGAGATAGTCCACTAGCGTCTCTTTTATCTGGGGCATTATCATATAACCCTTCGCGTGATATTCGAATAAATCGAAGTCGATGGCACGAAAACATGGGATGAATAAGGCTTATTCCATGAACGAGTTAACTCGTCATGGAGATCACCAAAGAAAAGGAGAGAGAGTCATTGAGGCCCCTCCCCCCGGCCACCCGACAGAAACCTGTCATCTAATTTTGAGCACTCGGGGGCGTCTCGCTTCTGCGGCCAGTCGATATGCAACCGTTCGACCACACGTGTTACTACTTCGAGTAACTCCTCATATACTCTGTCATCACTAGAGGAGCATTCTTAGGTGGCTATCTCCATTCCTATGGAAGCAAGAGCGGAAGTCTCTTCTGCCCCTTCACAAGAAACGCCGGAGCACTTTTGAGAAGTGGACGCTAAAACTTCCTGATCCAGCGAGAGCGCGAGAGAAAGGGGGAATTCCGTTTCATGCGCGTCTGCCAGATCGGCACGTGAACCCCAGGAAACCACGCGCGAAGCACTTTAATAGGGAGGAGATCACAGTGCTCACACTCCCTGGAGCCCGAGGAGAGCGTGCTCTTCCCCCAAACACTCAAAACAAAAAGTGTGGAGATCGCCCTCCGTCACACTGAGGCACAAATCTCTTATTGAACTCTGCCATATTGGTGAGTTAACACTTTCTTTTGCTTTTGTATACTCACTTGCAAACACACATCCAAACACAATGCGGTCCTGAAGACAAAAAAACCTGAGGATGTTTCCGGTTCACTCCTATTTATAACCTGCAGGTGCACCTCATCAGATGACGTCACCTGACCGAGGTTATATAAGCCAAAATTTGGCGTGTTTGATACACACATGCTTCACAACCGGTAGAACAAAGAGATGTTCCCATAGCGTTTCACGCAGCATCGAGTGTAGCTTTTGAAAGGGAACTGCTTGTAGACAGATTCATGAATGTTTCAGTAGAGTGCTCCTAATGCTGTATTATACAGTATATTATTTGGCCAGCAGACAAAAAGTCACACATTGTAATATTTCATGGCATTGTTTCAATAAGTTTATGCAACGTCACAATATTTATTTCCATCCAGAGTCGCATTCATTTCTCTCCATGATCTTGTATTGTTGATGGGAGAGTCATCTCGCTCTATAAGGTTACACAGCTGTTTAGTCACAATCCCATTGAGTTCTCTTCAGAAGGTCCAGTCCAGCTTGAGTTCTCTCGGCTCGCTTATCAGAGACAATTTGAGCATTTTCTCACATTTCATACACATCTCATACACTTTTTCATCATTTTCTTTTGATTGTGTAAAGCTGCTTTGAGACAATGACTGTTGTTAAAAGTGCTAAATAAATAAAATTGAATTGAATTGAAATGCTTTTACTTTCACTGCTAAACATAACACTGAGTTCTACTGCTGTTTAAGATTCAACTTCACTGTGTTAAAGTAATCTCTTATTTTATTTTATTTTTTCCCCTCATTTATTACTTTTTCCTGTAACCAAAAATAAGCAATTTCTTTTTGGCATTAATAAAGTTCTTTGAATCTTTAATCATTTCAGGGTTTAATAAAGTTCTTAACCCAATGGTAGTATTTTCTGGTAGTAATCTCCCTAGTTGTTTTCTTTGCTGATGCAGGACAATAATTTGACCTTTCTGAAACATTTGAAGAAATGAGAAGCTCCTCTTATTGATTTCTTATTTTTTAGCATGTTTATCACACTTATATAACATATATTATGTTAGGTTAACCCTAAGTCTAACCCTTTGTAGTTGTGGATTTTGTTTTCCCCTAATAATAAAAACTTTCATTTAAAAATGGCATGATCTGTTTACTTGTGTTTTCTTTGACTAATATTTAAATATTAGTTCTAAAACATTAAAGTGTGACAAACATGCAAAAGCAAAAAGAAGCCAATAAGGGTGCAAACACTTGTAAATAATTTGTTACAGTTGAACTGTATTCATCACTGAAACATTTATTCCAATGGAATCAGAATGGACTATTTCAAGTGGTTATTATTATTATTATTATTATTATTATTATTATTATTATTATTATTGTTGTTGTTTTTTGTTGTTAATTCTTATACATTTTTTGGCCTGGCAGTGTACTTCTAATACATTTTCTTAAAATTCATAAAGTTTCACAATAAAGAAAAATTGATTTAAATGAAGAAAAATTTCACTTTTCCACACAATTGCAGGAACAATGTTAAGTGCTACTGATGTGTTGTTGGTGCTGTGCTTCCATGTTTTTTTTAAATACTTTTTTAAGATGTCCTGAGACACAGATTAATACACTCCTCCATGGTGCCTGCCGTACTGCAGGTTTTGTAGTGTATAAGTAAAGACCATGTGTTCCGAGACTGTATGGATTAGAATCGAAGAGGGTGACACCCTACTTACCAAACATTTTCTCTACAATGCTTTTGATAAAAGTTTGTCCATTTTAAATACAGATTAAAATTAGGATAGGCTTACTTGTACAACACAAGTTATACTATAATATTGCCATATTTAGAAGTTCATTTACATTTAATCGTTTGGCATACACACTGACAGTATCCAGAGAGACTTACAAAAGGTGCTTTGACGTAGCCGTAATTGCACAGATCCTTACACTCGGTTACTAACTATAAGAACGTCAGTCACATACTGTTGTGAAGGATTTTTTTTTGGGTGATGGGGGAGAGATTTACTCAAATATTAAAGAAGCAGATGTTTAATCTTTAATACAGTTTTAATGGTTTAAAGATTGGCAGAGACTCGGCCATACGGACATCTAGAGGACATTCATTCCACCACCTACAGGTACCTAAAGCAGAAAGAGTCTCAGGGTACAGGGTAACACATGTCCCAAAACATTTCACATCATCTGAAATATGAATATCTGAGAAACTACATGCCCTAGAAAAACTAAATCTACTTCATGTTGAAATTTTTTTTTTCCAAATAAATCAAAATTCCAACATATTCAAACAGATATAGACTTTATAACCGATTTCACAAATCTTCACAAACGTTCAATATTCGCACCGCCAGCTCCAGCCAGTCCAGCTCCTGTCCAACATGCTGTAGCGTATCTCAGGTAACATTCTCCAGCTCCTAAATGATTCTCCGCTCCTTTGTCCTGTACATTAGTCAACTTAGTCTGCATACAGATTTCTGTGAAGCTGTTGTAAAATCAAACAAACCAAAACACCTACTGTCACACCACTGACCAGCAGAGGGAGCCGAACGTACATTACCAAACACACAGCTGCCCATTTCCCATACTCGCCTACACACTAATAAACTCTGATAGATACTGAAAGAGCATTTTGATGTTTGATCCTAACTATGGGACACTTTCTGAGTTAAAAACGTTTATTCCTGACTTCCTGGTTTAATGGGTTACTGTGTATCTCTGCCCACTGTGTACAATAGGTTATTGTTTGTGGTCTATAACCCTATATTTTGTACCTAATATGATGATCTCACCTCGGGCGCCACACTAGTGCCAGGTTGCTACAGTAGCTCCCGTCCATCGCAGAGTGTTTTTCTGTTCTTTTTTTTTTTTATGTTTTCATTTATTTTTCACACTCTCTTTGTTTTTTGTATTTTTTGCACTATGAATACTGTCTATCTAAAATATTATTTTTTTTAAATATTTAGTTCTGGTATTTTTAACATTCTCTGTGCCGGAAGGACGCGCAGTTGTGACGGGAGGTAGTCACGCTACTATTGTTTACCAATGCGATCAGCTGATTGCCCTGTCTAGACTCATACTGCCCAGAGCACGACCCCAAATTCTCGACAACCTGCAAAGAAAACGCCGAGGATGCAGGGCCGGAGCAAAGCACAAAGAGAAGAGGTGAGGATACAAACCCGTTCTCCCTTTTATCATCATGGGAAATGTAAGGTCACTGGAGAAGTAAATGGATGAACTGATAAACATGGCTGCATGAGCTAATACCTGACTCAAACTCCACCATCACCGGCTTTCAGACAGTACGGGCCGACAGAGACTGAAGCAGTTAGAAGAAAAGAGGACTTGCTGTGTTTATTAACAACCGATGGTGTAACCCCGGTCATATTACCGTTAGAGGATCTGTAGCCCAGATATTGAACTGTTAGCCGTGAGTTTACTTCCGTAATTATTATCGCTGTGTCCATTCCACCAACCGTGGCTGCTGATGTTGCATGTGATGTCATTCACAGCATCACTGCCAGACTACAAACACAACATCCCAATGCTTTCAGAGCCAGTTCAGGAGATTTCAACCACATTTCACTTTCTTTAGCACTGCCAACTTTTTATTAGTTTGTAAACTATAACACCTGGAACATTTGGAGCTTTTAGTGGAGAGAAGGATGTTACACAAACTGTTAGCCATCATGGAGAACATCTCATATCCCCTCCACAACATACTGGATAAACAGCGGAGCACTTTCAGTAAGAGAGCGCTTCGGCTCCGCTGTGACAGAGAACACTACAGGAAGTCTTTCTGCCAACTGCAGGTAGACTTTACAATAACTCTGTTCTGTGTCAGGAGAGGGATCTCCATCTCTGACATCACAACAAATAGCCTCATGTACTTTATGTCTTCACTGCACTGTGGTACCTTTCTTTATTTTATTAGTATTTGCTGGTTATATACTTACTGGTTCAAATCTTTCTCGTACCTTATGTACAGTTTCATTCCCATGTGTATACACAATCATCATGCAGATGTACATACTGTAGAAGCAGTATTTTTATATTCATATATTATTTCATATTCATGTATATTATTTTCTACCTCATTGCAATTCTAGTTTGCTGTTTACTTGTTGTATATTATGTGAACTGGCTGCTGTAACAATACAATTTCCCTTTGGGATTAATAAAGTACTCATCTATCTATCCAACTATCCATCTATCTATCTAGCGAGTTAGAAGGGGTGTCCAAACTTTGGACTGGTAGTGTGTGTACAGTATTTATGTGGCCCTGGTATATTGACTACTCATCACACACACCCTGTCTCTAGGACACTCCACACTACTTAACTAGTCTCAGTAGAGCACACACACACATACAGTATACCGTACAGACACAAAATAAAATATGTGTTACAGAAACACACATGGTCACAGTGTTATAGTAAACAGTACACGCGTGCACGGATGTTGATTATACCAGTAAGAGACGAGGACTAAGACCCAGCAGGGGAGACGATTACCCACAATTCCGCAGCGCAAGAGAGAGAAAAACTGTTGGCTCAGTTGTGA
>JAQKPX010050091.1:0-10147 GCA_030068255.1 Clarias angolensis | reverse complement strand
CGAGAGATCTAATGTTTAACAGTCCTAGCTTCAGATCAGAGGTGCCGGCTGCGCATTCAGTGTGATCCGAGTTTGTGTTCTCTATGTTAATTAAATTACTAAAACAGACTTTAGAGCCCTGCCCCTATCAGAGCTCTGCTCCGCCCTCTTCTCTAAACCACATCCCGTGTCAGAGCCCCACCTCTCCTTTTTCTGTCTCGTCTCACTATCTCTCAGGGATCGAAGAAAACATTCATCCAGACTATTTTCTGTTATGTCACTTCGGTGGTGGAATGAACTCCCTCTCGAAGTCTGTACAGCTGAATGCTCCTTCGTCTCCTTGACACCGGAATTCAGGGCTCTGAAACTAAACCTAAACACTGGTTGTTATCCCTGCTTAGTGTTTATGTCTTTTTTGGTTTTGTTTTTTTACGTTAACTGAAAGCGCACACATATCTCTCCAGTTATATATATATATATCCACACTTAATAATTAATAAATTATCTCACTCTAGTGCTCCAGATTCTGATGATTGACTTGGCTGGACCTTTGCCTTTGTCTTTGGCCTTATACTGGAGTGACAGACTCTAAAATGTGGTGCTATCTAATGTACACACACCATGTGCCAGTTTCTAGAGCCCTAAACAGTCATGCTTACAGGTGTAGCGCATCTATGCTGATTACGTCCATTGGTGGCGTCGCCTAGCAACCACACATGAGGGTGATCGTGGATTTGCCTGTTCAAAACTCTGCAGCATAACTGCCTGCAGCTCTGCCCATTCTAAACAGTGTAGCATGTCACCTCACGGATATGCCCTTTGCAAGACCCATGTCATTACAGGAGAATTGTCACCGTACATGGCAACAAGTTTTTGTCATTTTTACAACCAGTTGCGCCTTTTTGGTTGTGACCCTAACAGTATTGTGTGGAGCTTTACTGCAGGTTTTTTAAACAAGAAGAAATATTCATAGACGTACTCATTTCCAGAGACATCATTTGGGCAAATATTTTTTTCATACGATAATACAAATTGTATGCCTTCCCCTCGTACTTGGTAAGAAATTAATGTGACTCTGGGAGGAAATAAAGGTTGTGACATTGCATAAGTTTATCAAAATAATGACATGGTGAGCTGTAATAAAAGCAAAAGGCAGTTTACAAAATATTAGATAAATAACAAAATATTAGAGTGTGACTGTTATTTTGGGCCGGGCATTGTCGTTTGATACACTTTACAGAGGATTATATATTTATGCTAATTGTCTCCATCCATGACAACTATCTTACAAACCCTAATCAGGATATACTGATTAAGATTCTTTGGCAGTTTAAACAAAAACTCACAAAAATAGACAAGTAGATATGGTAACTTATAATCCTTGACTCTGTAGCAAAAGTCAAAAACCTGAGAATGGTACAAATATAATGATAATATTCTTTAATTTTAAATCTGTAGATACATTATCCATTTTAGAAAACTTTGAAAAGTCCATTGATTAATCTTTTTATTATTATTATTATTATTATTATTATTATTATTATTTCATCAAAGTGAAAGCCAACAGTGACAGCCTCTAGATGGCACCATTTAGAGATAAAACAGGTGAGTTGCTAAAAACAGTTTGAATAACAATTTAAATAATAATGCCAGACAGTAACAGTAGAACAATAAAAAAAAAGTTAAGACAGTATTCTTTATTTTTCATACTTGGTTATCCATTAAAGTAACATTGAAGTTCCCTTTATTTGTAATATTTATATTTATAAAGAAAGAGAGCTGCAAAAAGAAATAACTGGTTACAAGTTAGCTACTAGTTATGGCATGAAGATTTAAATCACCAAACAGCTACTAAACATCTAAAGAAGAAAAAAAATCAAAAGAAATGAGTTTAGTCAGTTAAAAAGATTAGAATTTATCAGAGTTATCAGATTTGGAAAGACTCAGGATGTATAATCTCCTGTATTTGCTTGTTTTTCTTCTGCAGCTTCTTTTGCATTGAATCCAGTTCACGTTTATTAATTTCACACACCTTTATCCCCTCACTCAGATGTTTGCTCACAATTTGCAATTATTTCTTTCTTCTGTTCTAAATTCTTTATTGTATTGTCCAACTCAGCTTTGACCTCCTTTAACTGTCTGTCTTTCCTTTTGTCCTGCAAGTGCTCTCTCATCAGATGTCTTTCTGACAAAAGGTAGTAGACTCTTTCTTTTAAGCTCTTAATTTTTTTTCTGTCAACTCAGTTTTCAGTTTTTTGAGCTCTGTCCTCATCTCCTCAAGTTGTCTGTCCTTCTCCTGCAGTTGGATCTCCAGTGTGGTTTCACTTGTCATGTTTTCTAGTTTGTCACGGCACTGTGATGCGCCACCTGGGAGAGACAAAGAGATCTTCATTCAGAACAGCAAAATCCATAGACAGAAATGATGCTTCTGTAAACCATAGAAGGTGAAATGATATGGACGGAGAGACATATAGAACGACAAGCAGGTAGTTTCACAGACAGACATTTCTGTTTATAGCATTTAGCAGAACTAATTACAGAAGTAGTTTCTATTAAACTATCTCTCTCTCTCTCTCTCTGAGAGAAAAGGATATATACAGTACTAAAATGGTTGGATACCAGGCAATAGTAGAAGCAGTGATAATAATAATAATAATAATAATAATAATAACAAAAGAAAGAAAGAAAGAAAGAAAGAAATAATAATAATAATATGTTGTTGTTCTTGTTCTTCTTCTTCTTCTTATTATTATTATTATTATTAAAGCTACATTACTAGATTACTTGGCATATTAATAGATTTACAACAAATTACTTTCTAATATGTCTACTGTAAATAACTAAAATAAGATCCTGGTAAGTGAGGAGCTTATAAAACCTATTTTGGGCTTTCAAACAGAAATTGAAACTGGACTGATTCAGATTGATTAATTTTGTTTCCAATAAAACATGATACACAAATTATACATCAGAGAGATTATTTTTCATTATGAAGCCATGCGAAAAGTTAATTTAAAAGCCTTTAAGCAGTTTAAATATCATTATTCAAGTTTATTCAATATAAACTGATCATATATCATTAATATTGTTTCCCCATGCACATCTTTTAATATTGAAAAGAAAAAATCAAGAATCAGGGGAGTATGGAATATTACAACAGAGCAATGCAATGACAATTTCATCATGTAGACTTTTCAAACCCAGAAAAGGTCTGACTGAGCTGAATGTGAACACATAAAACTCTTTCATTCATTTGTCAGAAACATGGTGATGGGGGGAAAAGTAAATATGCATCTGCAATGTGTATGCAGAAATCATAATAATCACCAAATTTTGTTTAGTCAGGTGATCTGGTCGGCACCAAAGCGTGAATGCTGTATTCTCACCACATTTTAGAATTCAACACATTTTCCTCTTATTGATACAGTATAGACCTTTAGAGTAATAAACAATTCCTCAGTCTAACTGCTTCCCTCTGTAACTGATTAAGAGTTTTCAACTTCACTGTGTACTCTAAAGCTGTAACACTGCACTGTGATGAGGAGAGAGAGAGAGAGGTTCAATCTGCTCAGTAGTTGAGACTAATTAAATAATGGTTAAAAAAAAAACAATGCTTGCTTACACACCTTTTAGTGAACATGTGCGGAGAGAAATGTGGTTTTTGTGTTACCTATTTTTAAAAAATGTCCCACCCATAGTGTTTGATTAACAGATGTACATACTACAGTGAAAAAGGACTGTGCTTTTGTTTCATATTTACTGTATATTGATGTGTGAGAAAGAAAATGTGCAAACACAAATACAATGATGGTTCTTTCTTTCTCAGTTTTCTTAATATAAAAAAAAAATTATCACATGGGCCTTAAATTTACATTTAAATTTACATTTTACTTCTGTTTAGAAAATGCCGTTGTAAATATGTTTTGCAATTGAATTTTAATTAAATATTTTTTTTGTGCACATTGAAATCTTTAAATTAGATTTTCCTCTAGTATTCATTTCTAAATTTAAGCAATACACGAATAGTATTTCATAAACATATTTGATGAGTTTAATTACATTATTTAATAGCCTTAATACATAAAGAGTTTGTAGAAATAGTTAAAAGGTTAAAGCTAAAAATAATCTGATCACCTTTAATGTAATCAGTGTTATTATTATTTCAGGTTGAAGCCCACGTACTGTACATGTCTGTCTGTCTTTCTGTAGAGCAGAACTCTGTCTAACTTATTAATACAAAGAAATCACATTCTGTAAGATTGAGTATCTTAAGCCTTGTTTACTTTAAGTTGTCCTTCAGTCAAATACACTCCCTGTTCGGGTTAAAATTCACTTATACCACTTCATCGCTGTTATTTCAGCAGAGAAAATATAAACTAATCTCAGTAAAAAATATTCAGTTTAGCTTTTCTAATTAATATCTATTGTGCAGGTGTTTGTTTACATTGAACAAGTATCTTACTGTATTAGTCGCTTATTTTAAAGAAGATTATTAAATCTGGCACATAACTGTTCATAACATCACTTTTACTCAACATTTTCATTTCACTTTTGGTGCAGGTTAAACTTCATGCAGATATCCAAGTACTGCAAAAGTTTAATTAAATTCTGTCTAGACAGTTTTGCATGATGCTGTGATATAATCTGCCTGGACAGACATACAGACATACAGACAGACAGACCTACATACATACACAAATAAAGACAGTTTCGAGTCTTCCAATGTATAAAAAGTAAATATATCATTATATAATTTAGAACATTTAAATTTGCTTTTTAAAAACTTTTGAGAAGGCATTTTTATATTTTAAACTTGTTTTTAAAATGAGTTTTTTTTTTCACAAATCACTTACCTGTCTCCTCTTTCTCCTGAAGCTGTTTGTCTTTTTCCATTAGCTGTGTCTTTGTCTCAGTTTGAAGTCTCTCTATCTCTTTAAAATGTTTGATTTTTTCCGTTCTCAGTTGCTTCAGTATGATCCTCATCTCCTGTACTCGTCTCTTCTTGTCCTGCCGCTCCTGCAAGATAAAAATATGCCTTAATATAAATATAATGTTATTATCTATTTAACATAGTTATTAAAAAATGTAGGATTATTTCTCTACTTTGTTGCTTTGTGTTGATTATAGATAAATTCAGTAAATGTAAACACCAATACCTGTAACTGCCTGTACATGTGTTAGACATGTGTTAGACATACAGTAATATATACGTTTAGATTTTGGTAGCATCTTAAACATAAATCACGATTAAGCAAAAAACTGGGAAGAAAAAAAAAGAGATAAAATACCTGAGGGTTTATATAGTCTAAAACTGTGGACAGTGATTTCTCATTCTTATAACACTGCAGAAATCCTTTATCTTCATGAAACAGACAGTCGACTGTGATCGTATTCTCTCTGTGTACAGCTCTGCTGCTGTCTGGTACAACACTCTCTGGATCAAATGTGTGATGGAGCACTACCAGAACTGCAGGTTTGGTCTCTGTATTTAAAAAAAATTAATTAATCGCTTCTGGTTATTCAACAAATATTTCAGCATAAAGAATTAATTAGTTTACAAATATTTTGTGAATACCTGATTTATGTTTAAGCTTTCTCACTGCTGCTTCAATGTCTTTTCCAGCTCGTGACACAACAGGGCAGAAAACCAGAATGAAATCACACTCATTCACTCTAGACACCTCCTGCAGACATACTTGTTTGTTCAAACGATCTATGAAGTCCTTGTGGGAATTTAGTGTATTTCCAGTCAGTAAAACAAAAACATTGCTTATCTGTGGACAATAAGCAACAAAAAATATTATTTTGGATTATTTAATTAAACTTATATTCTTCTAATATGAAGATCTAATACGAACTACAGTTTTATTAATTTCTACACTTTAATAATTTACACTGGTCATGTATATATATTTTTTGTATGATTTTATATGAAGCTGTTTGTCTCTCTCCATTAGCTGTGTCTCTCTCTCTCTCAGTTAGACGTCTCTCTTTCTCTTCAAGCTGTTTGTTTTTTTCTGATAACTCAGTTTTCTGTTGCTCCAGTACGATCATTTCCTGTAGTTGTCTTACTTTGTCCTGCAGTTTCTGTCCCAGTGTCTCCAGTTTGTTTTTACTGGTTTCCAGTTCTTTATCTGTGTTCTTCAGTTCACTCAGCAGTTTGTTCATATTCTCCAGTTGTGCGTTTTCCTCTTACATTTGTGTCTGACTGTCTTCTAATTCCTTAGCTGTTTTATCTTATTCAGTCTGTCTCATATTTTCTAGTGCTACATCTTTCATCCGCAGTGTTTGTGCATTTTCCTCCACTGTCCGTACACCATTCTTTCATCACCCCTCTAATTGAGTTTATTTGTCTTTCAACTGTGTCTGATTCTCTTGTAACATTTTATTTGTTACCCCAGTTCTTCTTTCTGAGCAGTGGTTCCTTCTCTTCCAGTGTCTTGTCCTTGATCTTAAGTGTTTGTGTATTTTCTTTCAGAACTTTGTCTTTCTCCTGATGCTTTTTGTTTCTCTCCATTAGCTCTCTCTCTCTCTCTCTCTCTGAAAATGCACTGGGTGTGAGGGAGTGTGTGGAAAGCTATTTGCCGTCTTGCCAATTTTTCGGAAGACAGTTTATTTATTTGTTTATTTTTCTTTAATAAGTGAATGTTAGCATTTTAAAAAAGCTTAAAAGTTTATTGTGAGAGAGAGAATGAGCAGATACGAAAATATCTACTCTGGCTCCCTGATAAACAAGGCGGTGGTGGTCTTCCTCACCCAAAAAAAACTCGTAAGCATTATTATTAAAAAACAGTCCACTGGTGAGAGGTGTCACGGTCCAGATTACCCCTCTGTCTGCCACAGCAACGCGAGTGGTGATCTCCAATGCCGCCCCTTCATCAAAGATGACCAGATAATGAGAGAGCTGGCCCACTTCGGGAAATTCACCAGCCCGATGAAACCCATCCCGCTTGGGTGTAAGAGCAACTGTAAGAGCGACTCAGCCGGGAAACAGCAGCAGCAACGCGGGGACAGCCAGCGAAAAACCACTGGGGAGTCCCAGCCTGGAGTGGGCCTCACTAAACCCCAGAGCAGCGACACACTGCAGTCGGAGCTCACACAGGTCAGTCCCGAGCGCAGCGGCACCACTGAGAGAAACACTGCACCCAGCACCGATAAACACAACATAGATACAAACACCATGAGTATAAAACCCGACATCCCTAGAGACACCACCGCAAAAAGTAACCATGTCCCTAACATCTGCACCGAAACACACCAACTTTGTAAATATGTTATATACAGTAGTGTGTGTGTCTGTGTGTATGTGTTATACATATGAATGTGTGCATGTATGTACATAATGTGAAAATGCAAAATAATGTTCCTTAAATTGTCTCACATTAAAGTGGGTATAAAACTCAAAAAGCACGCACTGGGTGTAAGGTGAGCGCGAGAAAGGCTGTTTGGCATCTTTCCAAGCTTAGACAGACTGTACACTTTTTGTTTTACTAGTGAATATTATAAATAAATAGAGCTAAAAGCTCATAGTGAGAGAGAGTGAGTGGGGCACCATGTCCTCTGAGGCCGGTGTGGGGACACTGTCTCTCCAGCTTGACATTAGGTGCGTGCCGGAAGACGGCGTACAGGTGGAAGAGGTGTTACTAGCAGTGGGAGAGCAGGTTGGGTGTGAAAACATCTCTTCTGCCTCCCGAATGAGCAAAGCAGTGGTTGTGTTTCTCACAAAGCTTCTCACTGGAGAGGCACAGGAGCCTGAAATCTGCACGCCACCACCAAAGACATCACTACAGTTAAACCCAGGAGAAAAAGAGACAAGACGCCCACCATGGAACCCATCACAAAATGACAAATTCCGAACGCAGCAACACAGGAGAGTGAAGAAGCAGGATGTAGCATCGCACACGCAGGGAGAACCACACAAAGACATCGAAGAACGAGAAAAGAGACATGTGATCAACAAACTCTTTCCAGGAAACACTACAATACTAAAAAATATCACATCAGATAACAAAAACTGAAACCTACACCCAGCATGGAAAGAACCCAGGCCATGGAGATGGACAGTAGCTTTGGACAGAGTGATGCGATGAACACACATACATACTCATAACTCAGAACATTAATCGTTCTATGAAATGTAATATAAGGCGAATGAACTTTGAATGAAAAAAACTGAACTAAGACTTTAAAAGACGTTGGGGTTGTTGGGGGGTGGAGGGTCATGGGGGTTTCTTTAAAAAAAAATTTAATATGTTAATACATTGTGTGTACATGTGAGCATGTGTGTGTGTGCGCATGTATGAGTGTGTGAATATATATGAATGAATGTTTGTATGTGTGTATATAAATATGTATATATAGTGAAAATGTAAATAGTCCCTTCCCTTAAATTGTTACAATAAACTGTGTGTAAAAATCTCTCTCTCTCTCTCTCTCTCTCTCTCTCTCTCTCTCTCTCTCAGTTAGAAGTCTCTCTGTCTCTTCAAGCTGTTTGCTTTTTTCTGCTAACTCAGTTTTCTGTTGGTCCAGTACGATCATCATCTCCTGTAGTTGTCTCTTCTTGTCCTCCAGTTCCTGTCCCAGTGTCTCCACTTCAATTGAACTGGTTATATTATGATAGTATATTATAATAATATAATATACTATTATGTTATTATCTATTTATATAAATGTAGGCTTTTTTCTTTACTTTGTTGTTTTGTGCTGATGACACATAAATTCAGTAAAGCTAAGCACCAATACCTGTAAGAGCTTGTAAGAAAGCAAAGCAGTTTTGCAAATGCGAAAAAAAGAAGAAGAGATAAAATACCTGAGGGTTTATATAGTCTAAAGTTATGGTCAGTGATTCTTCATTCTTATGACACTGCAGTAATCCTATATCTTCATGAAACAGACAGTCGACTGTGACTGTATTCTCTCTGTGTACAGCTCTGCTGCTGTCTGGTACAACACACTCTGGATCAAATGTGTGATGAAGCACCACCAGAACTGCAGGTTTAGTGTCTGTAAGAAAAAAAAAATTATTCATTGTTTGCAAAAATAATTCAGCATATAATGAATTATTTAGAAAATATTTTGTGAATACCAGATTCATTATTAAGCTTCTTCACTGCTGCTTCAACATCAGTTCCAGCTCGTCTCACAACAGGGCAGAAAACCAGAATGAAATCACACTCAGCCACTGTAGACACCTGCTGCAGACATACTTGTTTTTTAAGACGATCTATGAAGTCCTTGTGGGAATTTAGTGTATTTCCAGTCAGTAAAAGAAAAAAACTTTTATCTGTGAACAAGCAGCAAAAATATTGTATTATTTTGATTATTTATTACAGGTAACTTATACTCTTAAGAAGTGTTGATAGGTGCAGTGGGATATTTACATCTTATACTAACTACAGTTTTTATTCATTCACTTTAATAATATACACTGGTTCATTATTTCCAATAACCAAATATGTTTTTTGTTTAAACCAGAAGTAAATTTAAAATGTTCCAAAAGATTTACAAAGTTCCACAAAAAGTCTCATGTCATATTTTACAAGTCCTTATAATAATGCAGAAAACTGATGATAAATAGAAGAAGTCATGCTTTCTTTTTTAATATAATGTCACGAGGTTTTTGGAAGCGTAATACCTTCATATAAGTTTCTTTTTGAAAAAAGTCAAAGACTATATTCTATTAAACAGCTCAAGCAAGAAGTTTCCAAATTGAACTGTAAAGGCTGTGGTAGTACATTCAAGGAAAGTCAGTCTAATCTAGCTGAGCATCTAATCAAACAATGTTTGTCCAACATACTTTCTTTAGCTCTTACCCCAGCGCACAAGCTACACATTTTTTTGCCCACACAAAAATAAGAGGAAGGATTAAAAAAAAAAAAAAAAAAGAATATTTATAAAAAGCTCAGTTTTCTGTCTTCTATCCCTAAATGTCTAATACTCACTTCTCGCTTCATTCTTTCGGAAAACAGAAGTTGCCTGTGGGAATAAACAATACACTGTGAAATTTTCATTTCCAGTGACACATTCATATTTAAAAAAGTGGAAAGTTAAATACTGCATGGATTCATTTCATGGATCCTCCCCTTTAGAGGGGTTTTAACTCTCTGTATTAATAAATGTTGTTTTTAGCAGTAGATTATGTGCATGAGTGTAAATATGGTGGGATATT
>JAQKPX010049408.1:0-10174 GCA_030068255.1 Clarias angolensis | reverse complement strand
ACACACACACACACACACACACACACACACACACACACACACACACACACACACAGCGATGAGCTGAGGAAGAAAATAGTTTTTTAACCTCTGTATTGAGAATTTCTTTTGCTTTACTCGCGCGCACACATGTGTGTTATAGTAAGAAACGGTACACGCACTGTACACACATGCTTCCGAACACAAAATAAAATATGTTTTACACACACACGTGGTCATAGTGTTATAGTAAACAGTGCACAGATGTTGATTATACCAGTAAGAGACGAACACTAAGACCCAGCAGGGGAGACGATGACCCACAATTCGTAGCGCAAGAGAGAGAAAAACTGTTGGCTCAGTTGTGATCACGTGACACTTGGCGTCAAAACAAGAAGCGCATGCGTGATACATGATACTCGGTGCTTGTAAACCAAGACAATGCTCGTTTTCCAAATCAAAATTTATAAAAAATCTTTGCTCGTCTTGTGGAACACTCGTAAACCGCGTTACTCGTAATCCGAGGTTTCACTGTATACAGTATGTGCAATTAAAGTTAACATATAATCACACAAACATGAAAAAGAGCATCCTATACTCACTGCATGATTGTACACTAACCGCAAGATCCCACTAGTAGCAGCATGGATTTATGGGTGTCCCGCAAAATTAGAGAAAGATGCGGAAACTTTTCCTTGTGCATAAGCAGTGAGAGTATGTAGGACGGATTCACAGGTAGGATAAATTTATAGAACACCGGCTGAAGATGTATTTATTGTTATTGCAGTTGATCGGTAAAACGGAGTCATGTGATTATTGTGGCTGGGTCTGATTGGTGAAACAGTCATGTGGTAGATCTACCGGCTGCATGTGTAAAATAAATCGTTAGAAAAGCAACGATTCGAGTGTAGCTGAATGTAGCGGAGTAAGAGTAGCGTTTCTGCACTTTTCTGCACCTACTCAAGTAAAAGTAAAAAGTATGCTGCAGTAAAACTACCCATCGACATACATTTTTTCAAAAAAGTTACTCATGTAAATGTAACGGAGTAAATGTAACTCGTTACTACCCACTTCTGGAAACTACTGTATACCATGCATTGAGCTTAAATACAGTAACAATACTGATTAACTTTTGATTGCTAATCGCTGAAGAAAATCGTGAATCTAGAAACAATGAAAACTACACACAACAAACACACCACATTCCCTCTGATTGTCCGGCACTGCTCTTTAAATGACGACTCAAGATGTATTTGTTTCTTCAGTACTTGGACTAATCCAACACCCCCCACCCATTTAAAAAATAAAAAATACAGAAGAGTGCCCTGCGATGGATTGGCACCCTGTCCAGGGTGTACCCTGCCTCGTGCCCTAAGCTTCCTGGGATAGGCTCCAGGCCCCCGTGACCCTGAATACAGGATAAAGCGGTATAGAAGATGACTGACTGACTGAAATACAGAAGAATCCCTTCCCAACTGTGTTTGACTGATGGCACTTAGTTAGTAAACTAGTAACCCAGTGTAATATCTATCCAATGATGGAAACTTCAAAGCACTTTTTGTAAGTCACGTCTGCCAAATGCCTAAATGTAAACGTAAATGTATATGAATATGCTGCCTTAGCATACATGCAAGAAAAAAAAAAGTTAGGAATATAATCAACTATGTGGTGGTGTTAATGTTACCAACCTGCACGGTCTTATTCCTTTAATATAATAGCAGTTTGCCCTTGAATAAAAATTTGCATTTATTAAATAACATACTGTATGCTATTATACAGTCATAGTTACATTTATTTATATTAATCCATCTACTACAATTGTATATAAAGCTTCACTACTCTTTAAGAAATTTAAAGATTGAAAATGGAAAATTTATCAAAAACTTCTGAGCAATCAAAATTTAAAAATGTAACAGTTCTGTAAGATTGTAGACTATAACAAGATTAAACTAGATGTGTTAAACACGATGTGTCAGGCACCTTCAGTGGGAGACCACCCAATTTTTATTCTAGCAAATGTATAGGAAGTGATGGTCAGTAAAGTTTACTTAAATTAGGTAAAGTACGAAAGTGTTTGCTTATTCCTTGCTTGCAATAGCTGCTAGGAACTCGCTGACTTGACCAAAGTCTTGCTTTCTTCTTTTGTGATGCCTTTTTATGCTTATAATCTTCTTTAAGTTGCTTTGTTTTTTGAGAGTTTCTTCTTGTAAGAAGGTTAAATACCGTATAGGCTCAGTTGAGTTATTGTTGGGTTTACTGCATATATTAATTATACAGCCATAAGAAAGTCCATTTTGGAGTTTTATGATTGAAATGTCGCGAAAAGTATGAAGTTGCTCGTCAGTTAAGGCAGTGACACAACCATTCATGCGGTGTTTTCTTCTACTAGAACATTTTTGTTTATGAATAATAAAAAATAAATAAAAATAAAAAATGCTCAAAACAAATTGTTGATTTGACAGAAACATTGATCAGTTGTGAGCCTAACACAATTTTTATTTATGAATTTTGCTCAAAGTTAACGAGCCAATATACCTTTAATTGAGTTTAGTAAATAACCTTTCATGAATCTAGTCTACATTTTAATAGTGAATGCATACAAAACAATGTTTATGTTTATTTAAGAGGCAGACACTCTCATGTTTAATAAAATTGATCTTTTATGTCATTAGATAACAAAAAATAAATTACAACAATAGTTCCTTAATTACACAATTTCTTACTCTTTATTTAATACAGGAATATTTTGTGTTTTTACTAACCTGCTATTTTTCATTTACATAAATTTGTATTCATTAGTCAAACCTTGATCAAATTTGAATGTTAAATATACATTAATTTCAAATTTATATTGTGCAACAAAAAATCTTTGATATAAAAATATCTACTCAATAACATATTAAAATAAAAGCAACCATGCAATGGTAATAAGTATACATCCACAATTAACATTTTATTGGGTGCTGCAAAATATAAGGGAAAACACCACTTTTTAATTGGTAATGATTAATTTTTTATTTCCCAAACATTCATATGAAACTATTAACATTGTGACAATTTGCTTGTTTAATGTAGAGCAAGACTTCTTTGATTCACTCAAAGAAGATTCCACCTTTTTGGCCAATAATTTGTAAATGTATACGGTAGAACTTCACTATGGTGAATTAGACCCTCCTATTATGAAGAGCATTCTAATACACCATAACAAAGGTTCTCTTCAAACCTGAGACAGCTTAAGCAGTTCGTTCAGGACAAGTGGACCAGATTACCTGTGCAGAAGTCTCATTGAGAGTTATAGAAATCAGTGTTTATTAAATTATTTATTAATACTTTCCTTAGTTCCAAGTTATTTCAGTGACCATTATAGGTTTTTCTTTCTTTAATGAAGGGTACCAATAAATTCGTCCATGTGTGTATACATTCCAAAGCAGTAAAACAGTCCAGGAGTTGCAAAACATGTTTTTTTTTTCTTCACATTTTTGTGCTCTCATTGTGCAGCTTTGGTGGTCAATCACCAAGCAAACTCGGTGACCTTAAATCAGTGCTCTCACTCAAGGGGTGCGAGTTATAGTGTTCTCATTATGAGCAGAAATTCAATGTTTCTTTGACTACTACGTACATTCTAAGATACTGGCATGTCCCCTAATGTCCTGGTTGACTCTACCATGAGGCTTAGGCACACATATTGCCATGTGATTGCGATTTATCAGGGGCAGAAGTCTGGTACTAGTGATGATTCAAAGAGACTTACAACCTCCTGGGAGAGTGTCTGATTCTGCATGATTCTGCATTGTTGTTGTTTTTTTAAACAAAGAGTCTGAGATTCTCTGCTCAATGCATGGGTTTGACTTTCATGACTTATAGGCCTAATCAGCACCCAATAACTCATATACAGCACTAAAAAGACAGTCTAATTTGTACTGTAAGTACCTTTCATGTAAATATTAGGTATTAGGTGATGCATATAAAAGATATAGTAATGCTGTCAGAACGGGTGCAGATTGTTTGGACCCAAAAGCAGGGCTCAGAGGCAGAGGGTGATGAAACTTTATTAAAATCCCTCCATCAGTGATGAGCCTTGTTGTGAGACATTTTGGGGAGATCTGGCTGCTAGTTCATCTCTTACTCTCTCAGACCACAATTAGAGTCAAATAAGGCTGCATCGTTGCAAGTGTCCACAGAGCACTGCCCTTGAAAGAGTAAAATAACATAGGCAATATTAGAACAATGTGAGGGGAATGAAGAAGGTTGGAGCTTAAGGATTACAAAACATTCTGACTGGAAAGATTTTTAAAGACTTGGTTCTCCTGCATATTGTTCTGGCAGATGTGCTTCGGTACTAGTGTTAGTGACTTGAGTAGGCTAGACCGGGGGTGTGGATGGAGATTGCAAGGAGAACAGGCTGACACAGGTACTCAGTTCTTGTACCATGGTAGAAAGTCCGTGGTCATGGAGGTGAACTTGTTAAGGTGACGTTCTAGCTTCTGAAGGTCCGCTGGGTCCATGTCTAGCAAGATGGTACTGTCAGAATTAATGCAGATGGATTGAACCCAAAAGTAAGATTCAGGGGCATAGGCAGGCGGCAATTAATGGAGCATATATGAGAAAGCAATAACTGCTGTTAAGTGTTGACTGATCACACACACACACACACACACACAAAGAGAATTCAAAGTCAGGTTTGGGGAGTCGACTGCAACAGATAACTGGAGAGGGAGATAAGCAGCACAATAATCCTGTACACAGGGAGAGACTGAGTTATGGGAGAGGTACTGTACAGGTAGGCATCACGGACATATAAGTGAAGGCCGCCTTTAACTCACGTGGAGTTGAAGTAAATTCCTTCAGTGGAAAGCCAAAGGCCAACACGTAGTTAAAGCAGCCAGGTTTGCTTTTGCTAGCCAGAATGAGATCAGGGCAGATTCATCAATAGCACACTTCATTCCCTAACCTCATCTCATCTGCTAATAGAGGGACAGGCCACTTCTATTTACATCTCATGAGACACCCCATTACACATCATTATAGAGGATTATGGTAATAAAGAGCACTTGTTACGTTTAGTATCAATAGTGTAAAGATATAAAAAGCTTGTAGGTAATCTTTATGTCCAATAGCAACATATAATTGCACGTTACCAATCAGGTTTAGATTCTAAGACATCGGTTGGATCCACATATGAATATCCCAGCTTGAGGAACTACTCTGGTAGACATTCCATGTAAACCATACAGCTCTGCTTACTATGCAGCTGGATTAACTTTGTAATTCAAATGATTTGCAGACATGTGGCTGTAAGAGAGTTTTTGAACAAATTTGTACATTATTTTAACATTCCTGAAAGTGATGGTGTCTGTGTGAAAATGTTTACAATACATTATGGATACTTTATCTGCACATTGACATTCAGCATTTAATGAAAACATCAGTGGACCATACTCTTGTTCATTTTTCTATGCATCTAGTGATGAATTCAAGATGTAAGGAAACAGCAAAGAGTCATGACCAGTTGCACTGCCATTTTGAAACAGATCCCCTCTCAGGCACTCACAAGGCCAGCAAAAAGGGCTTTTATTACATTGGTTGCCAAGCAACACCAACATCTGATAATTGTTGAAAATGCCTGGTTGTGCACCTTTAAACATTCATGTTCTATGTCACTTGTCTGAGAAGCTGTATTATAGTTGAGCCTATAGACAGTTAATTAGGAAGATATTTATTGAGGGAAAGCTTAGTCCTTATATAAGGTTCTTTGGGTTTTTATTGAGGTACAGTGTCAAACAGTACTGAGGAGTCTGTCTGTCTATCAGCTCTCTGTCTCAGAAGGCAAGACAGGGGCTTATCACTCATTATTATCATGAATTCTAGCTCAGGTCCCTGATTAGTGTTGTTATTTAAGTTATCATTATTAGCTAGTCTGGGTCTCACGTCTGATTTGTTACTGTTCTGCTGGCTGTTTCCGTGGCCTGTTTAATTTACTGTGTGTTTTTGCTGCTTGTATTAATTCCTGTTTTTTGGGGGGTTGTTTACATCTTCAATAAATTTCTTTATGTTCACACCTACACAATCCATGCCTACAGTAACCATCTCTTGACAGTTGAAGGTAATGGTCATGAAAATTTGACCCATTAGGCTGCTTCTTCCCATTACTTGAGTAAGAGAGTGACTTTTTAACACTTCCCCAATTCTGTCTTTCAGCTCAATAGTTTCCTCTCAGAAACTCAGAAACTCTCCTGATCCATTTTAAAGATCCTGAATTTCTTAACCATTTGGTTACTTTAAGCACAACTGAGGAATTTGTAAACATAAATACAGTCAAATTAGTGGATCCAGGGGGTTACATTAGCTAGAAGATCAATCTGGGTTAGTGATGGTGGAGGAGGTTTAAGTTGCCAAACACCCCAAATAAATCAAGGCCACAAGTATTTCCTGTTCCCATGTTGTCATAGAATACTAAGTTTAAGGGAAGAAAGGGGTGTAAAACTGCATAGAAAGCACCTAATTTTAGCAAAAGGACCAAAAAAGCAAGATCCTTAATGGAACGGATGATACAATGAACCAGTACAGACTAAATGAGAAATCTTTAGGCTGCTGAAGCTACATTCATGTATAGAGCCAACAGGGTCAAAAAAGTGTCTGGGATGGCTAGAAGGAAAGCCTTATAAGCAAAATGAACAATTAAAACAATCCTAACTCAACTTTATCAGTGCTGGCATAAAACAGACACAGGATACCTTTTCACCTTGGACAATTTCTTATGAGACCACCAGATGGCACAATAGTTATAAATATTTGGAGTCAGCCAAAAAATGTCAAAAGCAGAAAAGTGTGTATAAATACGTTAACACAAAAAATATTGATATATGTTATATATTGATATATGATAATATCATTAATATTATATTAATATAATATACATCATACTATTTTTCTTTTTTCCTGAAGGGTGTATACATACATTTTTTGGGGGGGTTGACTCTGTATTTGCCTTCTGTTACCTAGCTTGATTTGATTTTTCACAAGACTTAAATTCTTCTTAATTACATCATTTAAGTCCAGAGTATCTTCTAGTTGCTTGGCTTTGTCTTTTACGTGAACAATCTTTGCCTTGGTTCATTATGTCCTGTTTTGTTTTTGTTCATTATGTCCTGTTTTGTTTTTGTTGGTTTTATCAATAATGTTTCACATTTCTGAAGGTCAACTTATTTCGGATAAATTATATTTATTTACACATAATTACCAAAAAGTAATATTCAAGGTTTATGTCTATTTCAACTCCTGGTTACAATGTTGTGGATTTTTTAGAACCTAAAAAACTGAGAAAGGCTGGTAGTTTGTAGGATTTAAGTTGTTTAAGTTCCTCAGGTGGTTCCTTGGTATGATTCTCTTAATCATAGTTCGGGAACTATTTTTTCGTTTGTCAATGAGATGTCTGAGATTTACATATTGACACACTTCCCTCATCAATTCTCACTTCACAGTGTCGCTCCGCTCCAGAAGGTCTCGTCGTGCTCTCTTGCTTGAGTATCTCCATACCTGTATCATGCATACCTGTGTCTGGAAGCCCTAGCCCTAGCTAGGCTTTTGTTTCAGGCTCAATATGCTTTTATACTACTGAACCGTTTGATATGAATTTACTAGACAAATAGCATAAACATAGTTAGTTAGTATAGTATATTGTTTTAGGATGAGAAAAGTGCAATACTATAAGATGATTAATGATTGTGGTGAGCGGACATCATAACTTTGAACTTTGAAAGTAAGGTTGATTGTAGGTCATGAGGACAGTTCTAGTCTGAATCAGACACTTAGATGACAGGTGATGTAGGCTGAAAGTCAAAACTCCCAGGACAATCAACCCATAGGGGGAGCACCAGGATCATCAACATGAACAGTTACAGTACTACAGGAGCAGCAGAGGCAGTAAAAGTAGATGGTTGATCTTAGTATGACCTCCCCATAAATGATACAGCATGAATGAAAAGCAGGATAAGCACAGGGTCAGTCTTAAAAGAGACTTAAAAGAGAAATCTATTTAAAAAAGCATATTGTGTGTGTGTTAGGCCAGATCACAGAAGCACAAAATTAACTTATTTATTTAAACACTACAGTAGATGTACCCACAACTTTATTCACATGGAATATAATTGCACACTCATAAGCACATTTTTTAAAATGTACAACACCTTCTGTTAAATTTTGGAATGCACAAAATTTTTATGTGTCACCATGAAGTACACAGAATGAAGGTGTGAGATCACGTTTATTAAGTCCCAGATAGCTCTACTTTGTCTGAAAAATTTTGTTAACCTTTTGTCAGTGCTCTGACATCGGGCAAACGTTGGGCCAACGGCAGTGCATACGTTGGACCACAGTTGGGATCAGTGGTTGGCCCAACGTAATTTTTTCCGTTGGCCCAATGTTGGCTCATTGGTGAGGCCAAGGATAGGTAGGCCCAACATTACTTCAGTAGATAATCACAAGGATAGAAATTGGACATTAAATTATATTGCTTTAGCTTGGTGCAGCAGGCTCTCTCAATGATGCCATCACATCAGGAGCTCATACAAGGGTTGGCTACCAATTTAGTACATAAATAACATTGAAAGAACTTTATATCTAACTCAGTGGATACAGCCGTTGGCCCACCGGTGGTCCAACAATGTCACCTGTGTTGCTTCTATTCTCCCTAATAGGCGCGATACTTCTCTGTGTTCGCGCTACTGGCTGACCAATGCTGTGAGTGTATGTGCGCATCTCAGGAAGTATCATCACTTTTCGCGTGTGAATGTGTACAACGACAGACATAGCTTTTTTGATAATTGCTAGCTATTTGAGTATAATTCTGTTTCCTAAATATTGCCTATAGATCTATAAATATTTAGTGATCCACGATGATACTTGTAAGAAAATGACGAGACAGAGAAACAACAACTTACCTATTATCGCTCATGCACGCTAGCGTGTGTTGAACACAAATAATTTGTATGCTGCCAAAAGACTTTTAACAATATTACTGGAAGTATATGTCCTATTATCATAAATTATATCTAAATGGATTCTCTGATATGATCAAAACAATGGTGATAATGTGTTGTTATTAATTTCTGCTGTTATTTATGGCTAAATGACATAGATGCAGGTATAAAAGGTTAACAATTTATGTACATAAAATGAATAACATGCAGTTAAAAACAATAGTTATAAAGTTCATTGTGGTACAGTTCATAAGTAAATAAATAATTCTTTTGATTGTGTAAAGCCGCTTTGCGACAATGACAATTGTTAAAAGCGCTATACAAATAAAATTGAATTGAATTGAATAAGGTGTAATAGTTAAAATACTTTTATGTTTTCTAAAATTATAAGTGTTAAATGCATTGTAATTTGTGCTCAACTGTGAACACTGTCAAACAGGTCACTAGATGGTGCTTATCGCTAGGGACGAGCCTAAAACCCCACAGAGTCCAGTGCTGCTGATTAAATCCTGAAGCCAAGCTAAACACAAGCTAAAGTTTTGCTCCTAACTACAGGTGGGTTAATATTCCTCCAAATGAGATGTAAATACCCTTGAGTAAGACATAAGAGTGTTGAGAATCTGTGGTGGTAACGTGAAAAGCACATAGTTAGTAGTTTTGCTGTAATGTGGTGAGAAAAATGTTTAGCTAAGTACTATCATGCTAGGCTAATCGACATGTTGCCAGTGAATACAGTAGCATCTGGAGCCATACAGTAGCAAGGTTAGAATAATGACTGTTGCCCTAGCAAGTGCCAGAAACGTTAAAGGGCTAATAAACAGAATATATTGTTTTGCTTTAGGGCACTGCATTTTTGTATATTTATGCTTTTGTCGAAAGTACTAAGGTAGTCGGCATGTGAAACATATCATTTGCCAATTTTGCTAGGTTATTTACTGTTTGAATTGCTGTGTTTACTTTATATACACAGACTCGAGTCACAATTCTCCAAAGATGCTGTAATGTTGATTTAGTTGATAAAGAACATCTGCAGCTAAAGTGATGAAGCTGATGGTGAAAGTACCGAGGTGAATGATGATGATGATAATGCAGAGCCACTGTACAGTGGCTTGCAAAAGTATTCGGCCCCCTTGAACTTTTCACATTTTGTCACATTACAGCCACAAACATGAATCAATTTTATTGGAATTCCACGTGAAAGACCAATACAAAGTGGT
>JAQKPX010048638.1:0-10205 GCA_030068255.1 Clarias angolensis | reverse complement strand
AATAGATTTGCCTTAGGTAAAGGAGCAGATCTGGGGGACTCATGGACGTAGAGTATTACGGTGAACTGGTATATTTAGATGCTGTCTTCCCCACTCTCATTGATCACTCAGGTTTGTTGACTGTGAGGTGATTGTTTGCTTTGTATCTCAGGGACCCCTCATGTTTGTGTTTCCTTCTGACTCTCCCTTTTAGTTATGCTGTTATAGTTAGTCCTGCCGGAGTCTCTGCTTGCACTCTACACTAAATATACATTAACATTATGTGACTGCGACCATACCTAACTTTTATCTCTCCTCTTCTGCTCTCCCCTCTCCTGTTCTCTCTCCATCTCTCTCTCTCTGTCGAGCTACACATGTCATTCCTGAGCTGCCAGTGATCCAGACTCCCTCTGCACTCTGGACCTGCCTGAGCCACCATCCTGGTGCCCCGCTTCTGGTTGGAGATCTCGTCTACTTGAGCCTCCAATAACTACCTGGGCTCCATATTAACATCAATTAACATCAACTGTTATTCTGAAAAGTGAAACAGGAAAAGTGAAAAGAGAAAAAACAAAATTGAAGAGAAAAGTGAAGAGAAAAGAGACAAGAAAAGAGATTAGCTGAAAAGAAAAGTGAAAAGAGAAAACTAAAAAGACAATAGAGAAGGATTAACCCTGTCTCGAGGGGAGTTAGTTTTATGTTTGTCTTTGTTTCATTTGTGATTGTGTTCAATTAATAAACACACGTTATCTACGAACCGGAAAGCCTCGGGGTTAGTGTGCACAATCACTTCCACAACTCACAAACACAACCTTTTCTCCAACGCCCTGCATCAGGACTCTGTATAAAAACCCAGGTGCGCTAGCAGCACGTGCTATCCCTACGCATCATAACAGCTTTATTATTTACTCGCTTCAATTTCACAGTCACCTATCGCCCAGGCAGTAAAAACAGCAAGGCTGGTGCTCTATCAAGGAGATGAACCATGAACCAATCCAACCAGCCTCTATTATTATTGCTCCCATTTGTTGGGACCTCATGGAAGAGATCCAGTGAGCTCAGCAAGATGACCCTGCCCCTCCTGAGTGCCCACCACACAAACAGTACGTCACACAGAACTTGAGACAAAGAACCATAGAATGGATCCATACGTTCCAGAGTTCAGGTCACCCAGGCATTCACACAACCACAATCCTGCTTCATTCTGGTGGCCAACACTCAACACTGACATTACAAACTTTGTTAAATCATTCAGTATTTGTCCCCCTGCTACTTAGAACTCGATTTCATCACTGACCTTCCAAGTTTGCTTTATAACCACATAGATCGATTTTCTAAGTCATGTCGGCTGATACCATTAAAGGGTGGGCGCACAGCCACGGAGGTGGCAGAAACCTTATTCCACCTAGTACTTTGAATTTACAGCATCCCAGAAAATCCCAGATTTTCTCTGACAAAGGAACTCAGTTTACATCCAGAGTGTGGCAGGCATTCTGTAAGCAGCTCAGTATCAATGTCAGCCTCACATTGGGATACCATCCTCAATCCAATGGTCAGGTCAAAAGACTCAATCAGGAAATAGAAAGATACCTTCACTCTTACTGCAGCCAAGAACAACACAAATGGAGCGACTTCCTTCCATGGATCGAGTATGCAAAAAAACTCACTGCTACATTTATCTACAGGGATCACACCATTCCAATGTGTTCTGGGGCATCAACCACCACTGTTCCCCTGGTCTGATGAACCATCCAATGTTCCAACAGTCGATTACTGGATCAAGAGAAGTCAGAGGGTATGGGCCAGCTCACGTTTTCAACTACAAAGGGATCACCAACAGATCCAAACGACACCAACGGATCCAAACAGATCGATAAAAGCGTCCCCACCCCCCAGTAATCATCCAGTTCAGATGGTGTGGTTGTCCATGAGGGACCTGTGTCTTAGACCTCCCATCAAGAAACTCAAACCCAAGGTATGTAGGTCACTTCATTAGACAAATCAACTTTCTTTTGGCAACTCCCGTCAAGGGGTTGCACCAGCAGTCCATCCGATCCACACACAGCTTGGCATAGGTATTACGCCGGATGCCCTTCCTGATGCAACCCTGCAATTTTATCAGGGCTTGGGACTGTAGTGTAGTGGTACTGAATGTAGTGGCTGGGTCGTATGGAGTGTGGCACCCCACTAACTGCAGGACTTAAACCTGGATCCTCAGATCCTCAAATCACAAAGTAAAAACAAATATTTTTAGCAACTATAACAGAGGATGTGTGCATACTCTTACACCCCTCAATTGAAACTGTGTCTTATTTGTTGAAATTGTTGCAAAAACAAAGCGATACTGAAGCTCTGCCAGTCCAACAAGTCCCCCTTTCCACTTCTACCATAAATGCTGTACAGTTTATTACACTTTGTAGGATCTCAAGAGGGGCAAAACCATGCAGAAATACTCGTCACTGTTCAGAGCGGGCAGATCCACAGGCAGCTACTCCGTGTAGTTCTGAACCACAGAAGTGCGGCCATCTAGACATGCGGTTGCCAGGTATTTAAGGGTCCTGATACCTTCACACTTTGTGCGATCATTTAAGTAGCACCAGTAAGGTATCAGGGCCAAAGATAAGAAAAAAGATAAGAAAAGACAAAGACAAAGCGTGCTTAAAAGACGAGAGGCAAAGACACAGACTCTGTCTTCCCAAGACGCCGGCGAGAGACAGAGACAATGAGAGAGAGTGCGGCACGCTATCCCTTAAGCGTGTGCTCTCAGGTTAAGTATAAAGTGTATAAAAAAAATAAATTAATGAATTAAAAAAAACACACAAAGTCTCTCCTATAAATCCTCGGTAATGGTATAGACCCCGAGCGGATGTTAAGTTTCATTTTTAGTTTCCAGAGCTTTGTTCGGTCTCGCATAGATGGCAGAGCTCTGTTTATTTTGTGTTATCAGTTCTCTTTTGTTTTCCTTTTAGTTCATTAATTAATAATTCAACACTAGCGCCAAATGGAAAGGTCTTAAGCACTCTTACAAATTCCTATTTCATTAACCCCCTCTGAAGCCCTGTGTTAGGGCTTTTATAAACAGTTACATCTCGTGGTGTGGCTCTCCAACACAACGTAACACTAAATTGGGTGGAGACATACTTTAATGCTCATAAAATTCCACTTAATTTTTTTTTTTTTAATTATGACAGACCTTGCTAAGGTTATATCAGTGTAGTTCTGTCAGAAAGAGACAAAGAGAGAATGAAAGAGAAACATTTTAAAAACATTAAAAACAGGGAGAAGAACTTACACTTTCTGATGCCAGCTTTGATAAATTGTTCACCATTTGGTTCAATTCTACAGAGAGAAAGCAGCGTTTTAGTGGCATCAAATAAGCAGATTTTAATGTCCAGAGGTTAGATTAAAAAAAAAAAACAGCCATATGTGGTTCTCCCTAATCTGTTACTACATAGTTTATAATATATAATATTTGTGTATGCTGTAGTATTGCAATTTTGCATTGTAACTTTCTCCAATTTTGGAACTAGGAGACCATAACAATCCCTCTAAGAACAAAGCCCACTCCATAAAGACATTGTGTGTGAAGGTTGGTAATAAAATAACTACAGTGTTCTCAAGCACATAAAAAAAAAATCTTACTCGAGTGTCTCTAATTTGCAGTTTGGATTTTTCAGTTGATCGTAAAGCAGCAATTTTCCTTCATCTCCTGGATTATTGTAACTCAGATCAAGATATCTGAGGACTGATGAGGAGTTTGAACTCAGAGCAGATGTCAATAAAGAAACACCTTCTTGTGTCACTGAACAACCAGACAACCTAAAAACAGTGAGGAAATGAAAACAACATTCTGAACCCAGTTTTCACATTCAAGTACTGTTTGAAAACTAACCTCAGTATCTCCAGTTTGCACTGTTCATTGCTGAGTCCTTCAGAAATAATCTTCACTCCTGAATCCTGCAGGTCATTGTTACTCACGTCCAACTCTTTTAAACTGATGAGACTGGAGGAGAGGAACGAGCAGCTTTTCTCTGTGAGATTACACCAGCTCAGCCTGGATAGAGATTATATGGGGAAAACAAAGATTTCCTAAGTTACTTTAATGTACAAAACTGTCCATGTGCTTGTAAAGTTAGTCACTAAGACACTAAGAGTTTAACATTATCAGAAAAGAGCGATCTATTATTAATTGCTCTCAATTTCCGGATTGCCTCCGCTGCGACCGAACTGTGATTTGCCAATTGGCTTTCAACATAGACTTGCTGCCAGTGAACTTGACTTTCATTTCCACAGCTTCGGCCTGCTGCCCACACAGCTTATCAGGCTTGTGCCATCATGGCAGCTTTACACTGCTTCTGACCCACACTTACACACATCCTACATTCTCTTCACTTTATTACTATTTCCTCTTTCAGCATCTGATTACTAAATCTTGGTTGCCCAGCACATTTCCAGAGGTGCACAAATGCGGCATGTACAATCTTGGGTATGTGATTTTAATATTATAGCTGATTGTGTTTACCACTAATAATTTATTAACACTTTGTAATTCTCCATCTCACCATTATTTATTTAATTAAAAATTTAATATACCATTATATATTTTATTTTAATAAAATATACACTGCCCACCTTGTGACTGGATGTCTGTGGTGCCCCCTGTGACACTGGTGGAGAATGCAGACACCTGACCCAGACAACGAGTTCAGTTCCAATTGAGAAAGTATTTTTTTTATTTACTTTTGGAAGAATAGTTACTATGGACCAATACAAGAAGTCCTTGCATTCATGTTCAGTGCATCCGGAAAGTATTCACAGCGCATCACTTTTTTCACATTTTGTTATGTCACAGCCTTATTCTAAGAGTGGCTCCTCAGTCCTCAGTCTACCACTCCTTAGTAAAAGGCACATGGCAGCCCGCCTGGAATTTGCTAAGAGGCAACTGATAGACTCTCAGACCATAAGAAACAATATTCTCAGGTCTGGCCACTCTACCATATAGGCCTGATTGGTGGATTTCTGCAGAGATGGTTGTCCTTCTTGAAGGTTCTCCTCTCTCCTCAGAGGACCTCTGGAGCTCTGACAGAGTGACCATCAGGTACTTGGTCACCTCCCTGACTAAGGCCCTTCTCCCCCGATCGCTCAGTTTAGATGTCCGGCCAGCTCCAGGAAGAGTCCTGGTGGTTTCGAACTTCTTCCACTTACGGATGATGGAGGCCACTGTGCTCATTGAGACCTTCAAAGCAGAAGAAATTTTTCTGCAACCTTCCCCAGATTTGTGCCTCGAGACAGTCCTGTCTCGGAGGTCTACAGACAATTCCTTTGACTTCCTGCTTGGTTTGTGCTCTGACAAACTGTCAACTGTGGGACCTTATATTGACAGGTGTGTGCCTTTCCAAATCATGTCCAATCAACTGAATTTACCACAGGTGGACTCCAATTAATCTGCAGAAGCATCTCAAGGATGATCAGGGGAAACAGGATGATCTGGGGAAACAGGATGCGCCTGAGCTCAATCTTGAGCTTCATGGCAAAGACTGTGAATACTTATGTACACATGCTTTCTCAAATTTTTTTTTTTTATTAAATTTGCGAAAATCTCAAGTAAACTTCATGTTGTCATTATGGGGTGTTGTGTGTAGAATTCTGAGGAAAAACAATTAATTTAACCCATTTTAGAATAAGGCTGTGACATGACATAAAATGGTGGGAAAAGTGATGAGCTGTGAATACTTTCCGGATGCACTGTAGATGTTTCTTTAACATGTGCCACCTACATGTACACTGATGCAGACCAAGTACACCAAATCATGGTGGTGGTGTTCCCTAAGGCCGGAGCAACTTTCAGCAGGATAAAGCACTCTGCCACACAACAAACATTGTTCATGAACGGATTGAGAAACATGACAAAGATCAAAAGAATTCCTCAGATCACAATCCGATCAAGCAATAATATGACACTGACAATCCTGGACAATCAAATCCGATCCATACTGCCTCACCTTTAAAACTTTCAGGATCTGATTACTAAATCTTAGTTGCCCAGCACATTTCCAGAGGTGCACAAATGCAGCATGTACAATCTTGGGCATGTGATTTTAATATTATAGCTGATTGTATTTACCACTAATAATTTAATAATTTATTAACACTTGCCTCAGGATTTGCAGGTGACAGTATAAATTTTCCCGTCCAGAAAATAGTAGCTCCAGTCCTGTATCCTGCAGGTCATTGTTGCTCAGGTCCAGTTCACTCAGAGAAGATGAAACTGACACAAGGGCTGAAGCGAGTTCAGCACAGCTGCTCTGGGAGAAATAGCATCTTGCTAACCTAAAGGCAGTGATTAAAGGAAGCGTAAATGTAATGTCAAGTCTAAAAATGCGGTTAATTACTATTAATGGTTTTTATTGCATCAGCCTTAAGACAGAAATTTGATTTTAATTTATGAATATCATGTTCTTTTTTCAAGCTCTAATATAACCCACATCACTGACCTCAGTTTCTCTAGTTTACAGTGTGAATTCCGAAGTCCAGCAGAAAGCAACTTCGCTCCCTTCTCCACTCCTGAATTATCATTCAGGTCCAGCTCTGTCAGAACTGAGTTTTCTGCCTCGAGAGCTGAGGCCACACTTTCCCAGCATGTTTCAGAAAGCTTACAATCAGCAAGCCTGAAAACACAGCATATATACATTCAAGATGTTCCGGCGAGAATGGAATTATACTATAATGGAAATGACATGATAAGTAAGTTATGGTAACCAACCAAATGACAAACAGTAGAAGTATGAAAGTGGGATTTTAGAGAATGTGACAGGAATCCAACTCACAGAGCTTTTCTGCAACATCTCACAGCTGGCATGAGTCTCCTGTAGGCTGAAATGGATGGGTTAAACCTTTTTGGGTCGAGCTCCTCCAAAACATCCCCAGACATTAACATTAGATAGGCCAGTGCTGAGCAATTAGATGGGGACAACTCTCTGTCCGGAAACTTGTCTTTACAAAGGTATTTCTTGATTTGGATGTTCAGGGAGTCATCTTTCAGTTCCATCAGACAACAGAGGTTGTTAATAGATTGCTCAGGTGACAAATCAAGAGCTATGTTCTGCCTTTCCTTGATGTACTCGATGACTTGACTAATGCTCTTTTTAGTTGACTCTGTGTGTGGAAGTACACCTTGCAAGAGTTTCTGATTCGTCTCGAGTGAAATACCTAACAAGAATCGAAGAAAGAGATCTAAATGTCCATTGTTACTGCAGTCTGCTTCATCAATAATCACCTCCAGTACATAATCGAGATCAGTTGTCAAAAAAGGATATTTTAATAAATACCTTGACCCTAACTCTAACTCATTCGTGGTTTTGTTCAGGTAGGAGTTGAAAACATGGATCGCAGCAAGAAACTCCTGGACGCTTAAATGTATGAAACAGTAAACCTGCTTCTCGTGAAGAACAAATTCCTTTTTGAAGATCTCAGCGCACATTCCAGTGTACTCTGAATCTACACTGACTTCAATACCACACTCTCTCAGGTCATCTTCATAAAACATGATGTTCCCCTTTATCAGCTGGTTAAATGCCAGCTTGGCCAGCTTCAGGATCATTTCTCTGTTCATTTCCAGCAGCTTCTTCATATCTCGCTCCTCTTTCTGATCATACTTCTGGTTTTTGATTTTCATCTGTATAAGTAGGAAGTGGATGTACATCTCAGTCAGTGTAATGGGAATTTCTTCTCCATCATTTTGCACCATCATTTCCTGAAGCACAGTAGCAGTGATCCAGCAGAAGATGGGGATGTGGCACATGATATAAAGACTCCGAGATTTCTTCACCTGGGAGATGATTTTAGAGGCAACATTCTCATCTGATATTCTCTTTTTAAAATACTCCTCCTTGTGTTTATCAGTAAATCCTCGCACCTCTGTAAACAAGCTCACATGTTGCTGAGGGATCTGATTGGCTGCTGCAGGTCGGGAGGTGATCCAGATCAGAGCAGAAGGAAGCAGGTTTCCTTCAATCAGGCTTGTGATGAGAGCATTTGGAGATGCTTTCTTCTGTTCACTTCTCACCTTATGGAAATTGAAGTCCAAAGGAAGACGGCTCTCATCCAGCCCATCGAAGACAAATGCAAGCTTGAGCTTTTCATACAAATCTGTTTCATTGACTTTTGCCAGTTCAGGGTAGAATTCCTGCAGTAACTCATGAAGACTAAATTTTTCATCTTTAATCAAATTAATCTCTCGGAATGGAAGGAGGAAAATGCAGTCTATGGATTGGTTGGCTTCTCCTTCAGCCCAATCGAGAATAAACTTCTGCACAGATACTGTTTTTCCAATTCCTGCAATTCCTTTGGTGAGCACCACTTTATTTTCTTCATTTTCCTCTGAAACACTAAAAATCTCACTGCAGTTTATTGTTTTTTCCTGAGATTTTTTGACATTAAACGCTTCATCAATTTTCAGAATCTCATGCTCCTTGTTAACCTCTTCGAGTTCTCCTTCAGTGATGTACAGCTGCGTGTAGATCTTCTTCAGAGATACTTTAGTTTTTGCATCCTTTTTGCCCTCAAAAATAGACTCACATTTCTTCTTCATCTTGGCTTTGTGACTCGCCAAAAATGTCTGTAGAACTTTAGACAAGTCTGTGGAGGAAGAGATGAAGCTTCATAATTTCTCCACACTCTCATGGGTCTCTAGTTTGTGTGTCCTTAAAAAAAAACTGCCATCTCTTTTTAATTGTTTTCTTAAAAACCCGCACTTCTGTTTTGCAGTTTAGTGGTTAATCGATAACAGCTAACCTAGCCTTCGTCATCTCTCAGCTGTGTGTTACTTTGATATCACTTAACACTGTTTTATCATCAAGAATAAAACTCTTAAATGTATCCACACTAAATCAATTGCACCCCTTTTTAACCCACTCATGTTCTTAACACTTCCCGAGTTGTTTCTGCTAGAAAAATGCACTTCTGCAAAGCGACATTCGGGAGAAGTTCATTTAGCTACAGACACTGAAGCAGTACATTTAAAATGAGTGAAAAGAAACTAAATTCAGGCCAGAATGCAGGATCTGAGATATAATTAAGCTGGGAAATTAACAGACATTTTGTATAACACCAAGACTTAGGTTAACTTGTTTAAAATGAGTATAAGCCTTAACAACATTTCATGGTTCATCCATTATACATACAGTATCTGCAATCACTAGTTGATAAACAGTGTCATCATCCATAAGGATTAATTTCATTATGAGTGCTTTGTCTTCACTGCAGTACAATTATGATTACAGATATTTAAACATCTCCTGCTTTTGATCTCGCAGTTTTAAACAAGGTAAGAAAAGTAAAGAACAGTGGTCAAATATACTACAACTTATAGACTTACCCATTTTCTTCTTTTTAGTCTCTGTTTGCAGGTAACATTCCGTGCTAGTTGTCTTCAGCTTGCTCTTTAATCCTTGAGCTACTGCCATTTAGAATTAATAAGAGAAATTGGTTAATTTATGACAAACTTCTTTACCTTAACAACAGGTCCTGAACTGCGATTAAATATTGCCCAATTGGTACGAGATGAAAATGAATTAGAAATACACTGACATCAAAGTGCCTATTTACTTTACTGTATTACGCATCTACAATATATTTCACTTCATTTTCCTCAGGAATATTAATTTTAATATTTACATACCAGCGCAAGTAGTGTTGGTGTTCATGTTTAGAGTAACCGGACCGGAGAATGTGTTGTTAGCGAGCAGAGGAGCTGTGACATTACTGCCATTTTCAGCGTTCAAATTAACAGAGAGTCCAGCAGGAGATGAAGCAGGAGATGGAGCAGGAGACTGGGCTTGAGCTGTGTCAAAGAGACACACATAAATACAAAGTTATTATATTACAGTATTATATTCAAATAGCACATAAAACAACCTGTAACCATGGAACACACAAAATGTGCATATTATTATTATTATTATTATTATTATTATTATTAGCCATTCAGAGGTGGTCTTGCTGGTGTGTTTCTGATCATTGTCCTGCAGCATAACACAAGTGCGCTTGAGCTTGAGGTCACAAACTGATGGTCGGATATTCTCCTTCAGGATTTTTTGGTAGAGCGCAGAATTCATGGCTCCATCAATTATGGTAAGTCATCCAGGTCCTGAAACTGCAAAACCCCAGACCATCACACTACCACCGTGGTGGTGGTAGTGTGATGGTCTGGGGTTTTGCAGTTTCAG
>JAQKPX010047408.1:0-10259 GCA_030068255.1 Clarias angolensis | reverse complement strand
ACCGTTGTTTCGTTTCACTGTGTACTAACTGTATATGGTTGAAGTGACAATAAAGCCTACTTGAACTTGAACTTGAAAGTAGGCTGGAGAAAACAATGATCCCTGCCACGATTGTCTACAAACTGCAGAATCCATAGTAACAGGGAGATTCATACGAACCAGGTATTCGTAAGAATATTTGTAACCGTGATTTTAATCAGCTGCATGAAGCTTTTAGGGGGGTCGCTTTTAGATATTTAGCATGAACAGCACCAAAAGCAGAAAACAATCTTCCATGAGCTGTACACAAGCATAGGAAATTTATTTTCTAAGAAAGCAAATAATATTCAATATATAAGTAACAAAAGCATACACATTCACAGAATCTTTAGAATTACGTTTATGTTTAAAAATGGCAAAATTTATTAATTGAAGAGATGCTATGCATTTAGTAAAATGTATATATATTTTTTAAATATTTGTCTTCTTCTTCCAACCAAAGGTGAGAGTGAACCCCTGAGCCCTGGAGGTGCAAGTAACATTGTTGCTAAAATGAACATCTAATATTTACTGGCAAATAATTGCTGGCATACCTTACAATTGTTCATTGTGTTAGGATGCTCTCAATGGTAGATTTGTAAAAATTTATCAAAAGTTTCAGTTGTACTTTTGTCTTTTTTCAGCATTCTGAGGAAGAAATGTCTATGTTAGGCTTTATTAATTAATTAATTAATTCATTTATTTATATTTATTTACATTATATTATATTTATGAGGTGTTAGAGGTCCATGTTAGCAGTTCATACACAAAAAGTCAAAGAAACGTTTGGAGGTCTACTGCCTCAACTGCATTGGCATTCATATGCAGTGGTTGATGGTCTGTGTCCTTTGTAATCCTGAAGTCAGTGATGAACTATTTGGTTTGAATTCAATTTGATTACATTTTATTTGTATAGTGATTTTATCATTGGTCATTGTCGTAAATCAGCTTTACAGGATCAAAAAAAATATGAAAATATATATGAAATGTAAGAGAATTTGTATGAATCAAAATGATCAGATTATCCCTGATGATCGAGCTGACGGCGACGGTGCTGAGGGAAAAATGCCCTGAGATGGCAATAGAAAGAACCTTGAGAGGAACCAGACTCAACAGAGTATCCTCATTTGTGTGATAATGGATAGCAGTGATTGATCTGCAGGGACTGATCTGCAGTCATACTGTATGTTAGGAGGTTGAACGTTCAATATAACACATGATGTCTTTAAGCTAATATGGAGTCCAGCTTGTTATGGGAGGTTCAGGTAAAATGTAAGAAATTCAAATCCTGACTATGGAGCAACTGCAGTCACAAGTCCTCAGAGAACAGCTGTCTGCATCAGCTGAGACCAGGAATGTCTTCAAGATCCCAAGCAGGGCACACGGGCCTCTGATGAAATTTAATTAAATTTAAAAAATGAAACTCATATATTATATAGATTCATTACACACAGAGTGATATATTAATGTATATATATATATAATACAGAATTATGTATTTCTTTAAATTTTAATGATTATGGCTTACAGCTAACGTTTATCTTACCATGTTACTGAAAAGCATATGGTGATGGAAATGCGCTTCCTTTGTTACAGTACAGCTGTCTGGACAGCTAAGGACAGGTTAGGAAATATTACACACTCACTATGCTAAATTATGCACATCCAAATCTACTTTAATTTATTTTAGTTTCGAAAGCCTGATGGATCCACTGGACTCAGATCAACATGATGACTTACAGCTACACAGTCAATGGAAAAAGTGGAATATAGGGACAATCAGTTATCCTGAACTAACCAACCCTGACAGGTAAACACTACCATGCATGTTTTACTCTGCTCTTGTTTCATTACATTTTCACATTAGGGTCAATAACCACTCTCTGTCTGGAAAATAGTTAATTATCTACAGTCAGCAAAAGCTTCCGGGTATGTAGGCGGCAGTGGGAATGGGTGAAAATCAGTTTCCTTCTGTCTGTTCTTTCCACATTGTGTGTGTGGAATTACTCTTACCTTCACTATTGAACATGATTTATAGCGTAAATTTTTTGCAGTGCAACTTCACCAATCATTTAGTGATCATTTATGAATCTGCATCCTTTGCTTGACCTAGTTCAATAATTTGATGAGTCTGAAAAAGTGATTTTGTTTTGAAAATCATTTTCATGAGTTTTGTCATTGACATTGATTGACAAGACATTTTATAGGCATATGCTTTAGCTGTATTTTATTGTTGCCCTTATAGACTCATGAATAAATAATTTATCACATGAATACTTTTGAAATCATCAAATCATTGTTGTGTAATGGATAACATTTATTGTATTTTTGTCTCCCTGTACAGCCTCAAATGGAACAGCATGGCTAAAGCTTTTTTTACAGATCTTAAAAAGTGTCCAGATGTTGCTGAGTGCATCTTACAGAATCAACAGGTAGGAAGTTTATGTTCAGACTCTTTGTCACATTTTTTCTTCAGACTCTTCTGCTAGGCTGCTATATATTAATTGATATGTCACAATAACAAGAGATGAGGCAAGAGATGAGTTTCAAATCAGCCTGATTTCCCACCAAAGGTATAGCAATCAAAAAGGTAATCTCTATTTATTCTCTGATGTAGGCTTATCGACTATGTTAGTGACTCAACAGCGTGAGCAGTAAACCACTGTAAATTAGCTTGAAGATAAAACTGGAAAAGGAATTAAAATTATGATGTCACAGATGATGCCAGAGGCTCATTTACATTCAATTTTATTTATATAGCGCTTTTAACAATGGTCATTGAATCAAAGCAGTTTCACAAAATTAAAAGAAGATTATGGAAATGTGTAGGAGACAGTAAATATGAGTATAGATCATTGTCATCGGATTGTCCCTGATGAGCAAGCTAAGGGCGATGGTGGCAAGGAAAAACTTCCTGGGATGGCAATAGGAAGAAACCTTGAGAGGAACCATGCAGCCATACTGTGTGTTAGACAGCTGGAAGTTCAATATAATAAATGAAATAAAAAAAATAATAATTTACTGTTTTTATTTGTAAAATTTTAACCAATATTTTTCCTCATCAGGTAATTTATTTATAACACCAAATGTTAATATGATACCATATTTCTGTAATGTACAGTATTAATATATGTCCATTAACTGAAATTATTTATTGGTTTAAGGAACTCAACATGTTTCTGAAGAAGATTGAGAAGACAAAAAGTCACAATATACTACTATCTGCATCTGAAATATCATACACCTACAGAAATAAAGTCATCCTCATCTTGGATAATGAGCCTGAGACCCTTAAGAAAGCTGACGATGAGTACGGTGAAGATCCTTACTTTTCTACTAAGGTTAATATGACTTGTCTGGACTCTGGCTCATGTTCTTCAATGGTTAACTCTGGAACAGTTTTAAAGATAATTGGCAGTAACTCAGAAGATGGAAACACTTTGTCTGGCTACTCTGCGCATAATCTAGCATCTCTGATATTACAGCTTCAAAATGCCTCTCTTTTCTCCATCACTGGTAATACCAGTAGCACATTCCAAAATAACTTTATAAGGGTGTTCACAGGCTTAACTCTCATCAGTCCTGTCTTGGAAACCACCATCCAGAATGACCATATCTACAAAATGATTGATGACACAGGTACAAGTGTTGAATATCAGGTCCCAAAAATATCTGTAGACCACACCACCCAGTATGACAAACAACATATCCTCATCATGCAGGATGATCCCATTGTTCGAGATGCTGCCACATTTCTGTATGAAAAACATCCAGCAGTGAGCTCTGTGTACATCCTGGAGAACCAGAGACCCAAACTAATCAAAGGAGATCCTTCACCTCTTTCTGAAGAAAGCCGACTGTATCTTGTAGGTCATGGGAAAGAAGGGCGTGATGGAAAAATGGAACTGGCAGGCTATAAAGCTGAGGAGGTGGCAGAGATCATTGAGCATATTAACATAGAAGAGAACCAAATCAAAACTGTCAGTGTGGTGGCCTGTGAACTTGGGTTAGATGAAGCTTTTGGGAGCACGCTAATCAAAGAGCTTCATGCTAGATCCATAACAACAGAACTTCACTTGAGGAGTTCTTTGCTCCAGGTTGGTCACTCTGGACAGAAATTAACAGGAGAAATCACAGCAGATGGACTGGTCTGGAAACACAAAGATGACAACAAGAAAGTAGTATTTAAGGTGGATGTAAATGGTGAACCTGTCACCCAAGTTCGTTCTGGAAATAGTGGAGAAGTTGTTTATTTTAATGAAAGGAGCATTTTGGGTGGAGAATCCTGGCCAAAAGAACCAAAGGAATTTGTATCTAGTGCCTTTCGCCAACCCCACACTGATGACCTTGAGGGTTTAGCTTGGGCATTTTTTCAAGATCGGGAAGAAAATATTGAGCAATCTATGCATACACATGTGAGAGATAACAGCTTATTTACAATAAATGATTTACAGCTTGAATGGGATAATGAAAATAGAAAATACATAAGACAAGATTTTTGGTATACATCTGAAAATAATAATGAAATACAAAAAATACTAGAGAAGTGCTATGAAATTAAGTCAGGTGAGGACATCCTGAATGCGATTACCAGATTTGCAGCTGTTAAAGAAAATTATCCCACATATTTGATGATAAATGACTGGATTTATAAAGTGTTTCCAAAAAAACTGTATGTATTCCCAGTTGGAAAAAAACTTAATGAAGGTGAAACTGTAGACAATATTAAAAACATAATTATTAATCAGGAAAATAGCCATGCTTATCCAGATATTCGAAAGGGAATAGAGGAGTGTGAAGGAACTAAATATTATGCCCAGTATGCTAGAGAAAGTTTACAAGGTATCTATAAAACAGGTACTCCTCAATTACATTTGAGCCTAAATCAAGAGGCATGGTTAAGCACAATGTTCATAGCATCAGTGATTTCAGAGTCTTCAAGAAATTTCAGATCATTTCCCATCACACTGATGGCAATGGACATGACTCTCAACCAAAATCTTGACAGAGCACAGGAAGGACTTGAGTTTCTCTTTCAAAAACACCCGATGACAAAGGGTGAAACTTGGATAAACACAGATTCCCGGGGATTTTATGGGTCAATTAAGCCTGAGAATCTTGGTGGGCCTGTGGAGACAGGGGGAAAAAAAACAAAAAAACAACAAAAAAAAGAAGAAAGGAGGGCAGAAATGCTTGAAAGGCTGACAAAGGAAGAGGAGGAAATTGTTAAGCAATGGATTACCACTAATGGAAAAAATGAAATTGATACAGAAATGTTACAAAAACTTCTTGTGTTGGTGCATGGTAAAGACAAACTGAATGTGGAAGACCAGAATACAGGAAAGACCATCATTAGTGTTTTTGAGGATTCATATAAACATTTTAAAAGTAACAAAAATTCTCGTCCTTCTACCTCTGGACCTTTAGGAGGATCACACGATGGAGCAACTACATTACAGGATGTAGTTTCAGCTGCTGATGTGGAGAGTTCATTAAAACTTTCCTCATATTACTCTAGAACATCTGCCCTGCTTTCTGAGCACATTCACAGTGAACTGCAGGGAACATTTGGTGAGAAGGTGCAGGAGTATCATGTGAAATCAGACAGCATCATGATCCAGAATGGAGAGTTCCACTGTGAGCTTGTATCTGGCACAAATCCACATGAAATTAAAAAGTGGAAGCTGAAATTACCAGAAGAATGTAAAATTCAATTGGAAAAGATATGGAAAAAGATAGAGAAGGTTTCTGAGATGACAACCACACACACAACATCTGGGCATTTAGAGAGAGCAGGAATGGCAATAGGTACAATGGGACTACTGTTGGGAGCACAGGGAGCAGTCCATGCATTTGAACAGGGAGACACAATAAGTGGAACTATAGCCACTGTACAGACAGTCCATGGAGTCACAGGAATGAGCATGGCAGCTCTTGGAAAACATGTTTCTGTTGCTGCAGAAGGCAAAGTGATGAAGGCCATATCAACAGCTGTAAAAAACCCTGTAACTAAACGAGCGCTTGCTGTCTTTCCTATTGTTGGAGCTGGATTTGGCATTTACAATGTTGTAGAGGATGTTAAAAGAGGCGATACCCTGGGTAAGATTGATGCAACTCTTGATTCACTCATTGTTGCACTGGATATTGTAGAACTTGCAGTACCAGAACTAGAAGTAGCCAATCTTGCCTTGAATGCAATTCGAATGGTTTTTGATGACATCTACCTTGACACACAGGCTGAGTTAAATAAACTTCCACCTGAAGCTACACTTCTTGACAAGATTGGAGCATGTTTCAGAGGTGTTGGGATAGGCGCTCTTCACTTTATGTTTGATGTAGCAAGTCTTTTTGTCACCATTCCTTATCGTGATATTGAGCAGGGACACATGATTGTAAAACAAATATCTGACTACCATAAATATTATTCTCAAGCAGAAGTGCAGGCTGGGAGAAAGGCCATTGATTTCACAGGTGGTGAGAGTTCCTGGAATGGAGGTGGCATCACATTTTGCCTCTCTGATGACAGAAATTCAAAGATGTGCATGGATTATTTTGTGTCTGCTGATGAAAGCACTGGGGAAAAGTGCTGGACAATTGACACAAGTGAGACAGATGACATAGTTTTGGGCACGGGGGAGTCACACCAATTAATATATAGCAACATAGAAATAAAGATTTTCCTGTTTATACCAGTTGGCTCAATAAAAGTACCTTCAGGTTATGAAGCTATGACCAACTCCAGATATGGAAAATACAGTGGAAATAATAAAGCAAATAACTTTTTTGCTGTTCAGAAAAATAATGACAGTCATCAAATGGAGGTCATGTTGCACTATTACTATGAGCTTTATGGAAAAGCAGGTAGTGACAGCTTCTACTTAGGACCTCAGAGGAGCTACGTGAAAGGTCAGGGTGGAAGTGACAAGTATATAATTCCAGAGGATGGAGGCAACACTATCATTGACAACTATGATCCTCTCAAAGAAACTGATCTGCTCATGCTCAGCATAAACTATGATCAAATATCAGTGACCAAGAGTGAAAATGATGTTATTTTACAATTTTGTAATAATCATCATGTAAGGATAAAAAATTGGTTTGCTGGAGAGACATACCGTCATTTAAACATGATGTCTGCAGATGGAGTACTGTTTGATATTTCCACAGTTGTAATTTCCTCAGTGAAACTTGTGGCCATAGGAGTGAACATGATGTTAAAACCTGAAGGTCAGACAGTAAACACAACTCAGCCCCTTCTTAACAGTGTAACAAACATCATGGGGTCTCGTCATAATGACTGGCTGATCGGAAATGCACAGAAAAATCTGATTAATGGAGGAGGGGAGCAGGATTATATGTGGGGAGGAGAGGGAGAGGATATTTATGTTGTTAATGAGAAAAACAACTCTACAGTGGAAATTGAAAATTATTCCAGGGATAAAGAAATTGACATGATTATAATTGAGGCAAACCTTCATGACTTTAAAACTAAAGTAGAAGGAAACAATTTAACATTCATGCCATTCAGTGACTTCAGGTTTGTCAAGCTGATAAACTGGTTCCGTTCAGAAGAAGATAGGCACTTGTTAGTTGTCACAAAAGATTTAATCACTTTTAGCCTATCTGCTAACAAAACTCTCTGTAATCAGTCAGACCCAATCCACAGTAAATGTATTCTGAGCCAAACCATAGATTACAGCAAGTCCATGAATCCCCTTGTGATTGACCTAGAAACAGATGACGCCTTCCTAAATGTTACTGACGTGCGTGGCTCAAACCTAAATGATGTTATTAAAGGTAATGCACAGGGGAACATATTTTATCCATGGAATGGAACAGATTTTCTCCAGGGCCGTGGAGGACAGGACTTGTACATCATAACACCAGGTTATGGACTTAAAACCATTGACAACTTTTCACCAGACCTGGCTCCTGACACACTTTTCTTAAACGCAGACTATGAGTTAATTGCTGTAAAATGTTTTGGTCTGAACCTCATACTGTTAGTTAATGGAAAAGAGGAAGTCCATTTAAAGGCTTGGTTTAATTCACAATTCTCTCAACACCTGCAGGTTCGTACATCAGATGGCATCATTTTCAGGCTGCAGTTAAACATTAGCAAATGTATAGATGGTATGAAGATTCCACAGTCTGTGGATTACAGAAATAGAGAATCAAATCAGACAATGCAGATGAACAGTGGAGAGTTTGTTTCTGTGAAGGAAATGTATGGGTCTTGTGGTTTTGATTTCATGAGAGCGAATGATAAAGACAACCTACTGGACCCCTTCACTGGGGGAGGGTCAATGATGGGTGGAGAAGGGAAGGATACTTACATTGTAAAGACAGAATACTCTGGAACTCAGATAATGATTGATAACTTTGCGACTGATGAAAAGGAGGACACTGTGCTGTTTCAGGCAGACTTTCTGAGCACTCCATTCACAGTTTATGGAGAAAATTATGATGTCATAATTTCAGCCAAAAACAAAGGGCAAAACATGATGGTCAGGCTTCTTGAATACAGAGCAGGACGAAAACACCAGCACCTAAGCTTCCAGAGTGCTGACGGAGTGCATTTCTGGGTGAGATCTTCCATTACTAACCGGTCAGAAGACCACCAGAATCCCTGGATTGAGGCTTACAAAGTAATTCTAAAAGACAAACAGTTGGACTGCAACATAGATTTGAGCTCTCAGAATAACCTCTCTACTGTCTACACGGTTGAGGGTTGCTCTTATCAGTCCAATCACATTCAAGGAAATGATCTGGACAATGCTCTCTTTGGTGGGATGAAGCCTGATGTCCTAGATGGAGGTGATGGGCATGACATTCTGATAGGTGGCCAGGGAAATGACATCTTACTTGGGGGTAGAGGAAATGACACACTGTATGGAGAAGAGGGAGATGACACCTTGATGGGAGGTTCTGGCTGGGACAGCTTTATTCCAGGACCAGGAGCAGACGTGATGGATGGGGGCCCAGGAAGAGACACGGTGCTCTACCAGGGGGATCATGGGAAAGGTGAAGGGGTTTCTGTCAGCCTACTGAGTGGAGAAGGTCACCAGGCTGATGCTGAAGGGGACGTACTGAAAGATGTGGAAAACGTGATTGGCACTATCTACTCTGACATCCTGGTTTCTGGTTATGAGCCCGCTCTTCTTAAAGGTTCAGATGGAGATGATGTTCTTGTGTCTGCAGCCGAAGGAGACTACCTGATTGGAGGAGAAGGAAGAGATATTTATATGGTAGTTCCTCACCATGGCTGGATCACCATTGACAACTGTGCTGAGGACAATGCCACGGACGTCTTATACCTGCCTTCTGTGAAAGAAGGTTATGCTGAGTGTAAAGAGTCTCCATCAGGATTGTACCTGAAATTCCCATTGACTGATAATACTTTCATGGGTATATTTCTAAAAGACTGGGTCAACAACAGCCATAAATGTGGCCATCTGATTTTGCTTGTGCCTGAGAATATAGTTATGGATGGACAAGCTTCAGATTGATCAATATTCTAACAATTAAGGAAACTACTATAGCTGTTGGGGTATTGGCCATGACACACTTAATCTGTTTAAACAACTGAGGAAACAGGAAGCAGGAGAACTGTAAATAACTGCAAAGGAAAAAAGAAGATGCTGGTAGATCACCTAAACTATCATCTATCCTGATCATCCTGGACCCATCAGCTGCATTTGACACAGTGAACCACAAGATTCTATTATCAAGCTTTGGAAACTGGAACAGCGTGGGAATGGTTTGCTTCTTACCTAGAAGATAGGTCATATGAGGTGACATGGAGGGGATCCACATCTGCCCAATGCAGACTCTTTACTGGTGTCCCACATTGTTCAGTACTTGGTCCTCTTATGTTCTCCCCCTGTACTCGGTCTCTTGGTAAGGTAATATCATTGCACGCCTCTGTCCACCATTCATACTCTGCAGCTGATCCAGAATGCTGCTGCATGTCTCGTTTTCAACCTTCCCAAGTTCCCCCACACCACCCCACTTCTCTCTCTGCAATGTTTTTCTGTAGCTGCCTGCATCAAATTCAAAACCCTGATGCTTGCCTACAAAACGAAAAATGGCCCAGCACCCACACTGTTAACCCGAATTAGCTGACTTTACTATAAAATGCTTGTAAACCCGTTGCATTAAACCATTTTAGATTTTAATCAGGGTGAAACTAATCAGATTGAGTTTTATTCACATAGAACTTTTAGTAGGGATAGCAGACA
>JAQKPX010046940.1:0-10276 GCA_030068255.1 Clarias angolensis | reverse complement strand
GAGCACCTTGACTCTCCAATGCCGCTCTCATACGGTCAGAAGCCGCTGGATCCATAGCTGGCTGGATTATTCTGTCAGGGGCGCAGGGCAGAACGATATGAATCCAAGCGCGGATAATGACTGTATGGAAATGGGGGGGCATGGTCGGAAGCGTGGGCGAGGTTCGAATGCCGTCAGCGAAGCGTTAAACACAAAAACACGAGACAAGAGCCGTACTCAAAAGGAAAGCGCAGGGTAAAAAACCGGGAAGACAATCAGCGAGGCAAAACAAAACCAAAAGGATGAGAGATGGGAGTCATAAATCAAAGGGGGAAGCGTGGGTCGAAACCGGGAGATCAAAAGGCAGGCGAACAATCCAAATCGGCAGGCAAAAATCAATAACGAGAAAAAGCAAAACGAGGTCGTAACGTGAAAGACAATGAAAGAAAACGCGAGAGAATCGAGGTATAAACACACAATAATCCAGCGATCTGAGCAGCGCGCAGCGCGTGCTTAAATCACTGGAGTAATCAGTTGAGGAGATGAGAAACAGGTGCGTAGCCGGGGCGGAAACAGGGGCGTGGGAAAGGGTAAATGACAGGCTGGGGAAAACATGGGCACGTGGGGAAGTGACAGCGTGGAAAAAACTGTAATGTTTTTGAGCATAATATGAACTAGAATATTTTACCTTAATTTTACGTTTTTTGTTTGGCAGCCGTTGCTGCCAGTCATTTGACCGTTTATTTTAAGTTTTTTTTTTACAGTGTATATATTGCAATTATAAACAGAGATGTGTCCTTGTTTTACACAAGAGAACACTGTGTAATGCTACATGTTGTTAGTGTTTTTTAGGTTAATGTTTTGTGGGTGACAAAGTGTGTTTGTCGGCTGTCAACCTTTGCTAGTGTTCTGGAAGAATGAGTTTATTTGAGATCTGAATAAAGTGTTTTGGTAGTTGTAGTGCATTTTGAATGTGAAATGAACTGCTGTGCCAAGCTGAAAGTCGGTTAGGAGAACTGTGTGAAGAGTTTTGCAAAAGTGACCTAAGTATTGAGAAATGTGCCCTAGTGTCTGTAAAAAACTCTAATGAGATACACATCACATGATGTGTCACATGTCACATGTTGCTGATGTCATGGCACTTTGATAGTCTGACAAACATTCTTTCATTATACTATAAGTGACAAATGAAGTCTGATTTTCTGCCATTTTCATTCAGCTCATCTGCAACGTTGTATCAGAGGTCGTGTCATTTAGCCATGGTTCACCTATGGCTCTGGACAACTTATGCATAAGAGGAGCAACAAAATTTACAATGTTAGAACATGTTAATAATATACAGAAAGAAAGTTCTTTGGACAAGCCCCGATAAAGAGCATCCAACGTAAAATGGTTTGTGACTATAAAAGCTGGGATGATGGGTTTGCTCATACCTGATGGTATTAAACAGTCAAATACTGTATTGTTGGAGGGTGATCAGAAATCCAGCTATCACAAATCTCAATACAGGAAACATAAATATATCATTGAAGGAGTGAGTACAGACATAACCTGAGTTTTATTTATATAGATGGGGCCTATAGTCTACATTAAGTGCACTTGCACATCACCCTTCAACATTTAACAAAGACTTTATACAGGAACTTTCTCTCTTACGATATGCTAAAGTATGACATATTTCTTATATGTGGTAACCTTAACATTCATCTCTGCTGTCCGACTGATAAACGATTTTTAACCCATTATGGAGGGATTTAAATTTACATTGGGAAACACACCTGTTCAAACTCTGGACCTTGTAATCTCTCGTGAACTCTTAATTTTATACATTTGAGAACCAGAAACCAGTCTCAGAAAAATCTTTTTCTGTACAGTATGTATGTTTGTCTGTATATCTGTTGGTCTTGTGTATTTGCCTTAATTAATATGTTCAGTAGAAGGGAAGTTATGAGCAATTTTGTGCCAGATTATATCACACTATACAGCACTTTTTTGGATCAATATATACTTTTTCCTTCGAGGTGGGCGTGGCTATTATCATCACTTAATATTGCCAATCTTAATTTATCATGAATACATAGAGTATGCTAAAGACAAAGAAACTGCCAAATTGCCCCTGCAAAGCTCCGAAATCATCATGAAATATAAACAAACATGCAACACAGCATGGATCACTCCAAAAAAAAAGGCAAATGTGCTATGAAAACTAAACCTTTAAAGATGAATGTACAGCTGATTAAATGTTAATTCTTCCTGTGAAAAGATTAAAACCATTTTGTCTCATATGTTCCAAAACCTTGGTGCTAATAAAAGGATTCATGTAAAACAGCACTATGAGATAAAACTTGGGTCGTTAGAGCAAACGTATCTGCAGCAGTCCGAGATGGGGGCGAGTAAAATACCTGAACTGAGACCCCAGTGTTATGCTCTAAAATCAAAATGTTAAGTAAAAGTGATTTCATGAACAGTTATGTGCTGGATTTAATAATCTATTTTAAACAGGGAGTGTATTTGGCTGACGACAAAATAATTACAACTTAGTGTAAACAAGGCACAAGATACTCAACCTTACAGAATGTGATTTCTTTGTATTAATAAGTTAGACAGAGAGTTCTGCCATACAGAAAGACAGACAGACATTTACGTGGGCTTCAACCTGAAATAATAATAATAATATCACTGATTACATTAAAGATCAGCAGATTATTTTTAGATTTTACTCATCAACGATGCATACTTACGCTTGTCAATTAGAAACTTTAAACTGTTCGGAGTAGACTCTGCACTTAAAATGACTTTTAAATATTACAGCCACCCATCTTCCCCAAACAGAAACGCACAAGGAACAGAGAAAAGAAACATCAGGGTTAAGAAGTTCACAAAAATATATATATTTTGACTTTTTGCCAGGTCGCCATTAACAAGAAAAAATCTAAACGGTGAGGAATGAATGAACGGAATGAATAATTTATTTATAAGGGATAATGAGTTGATGGCACATCTGTATTAAATGGCACATTTCAGACTGCACATGTACCCAAGTTTAGTGGTGGAGATTCCGCTGCTTGCAGCTCTGTCTCATTAACCACTCAGGTCGGAGACATGGTGACACAAAGTCAAAAAGTTGTGGTGAAAAATAACTGCACAGAAGGCAGGCAGCAAATGATCGAAACATCACACAGATATAGAAGTCAGATAGACACTAAATCTCTCCCACGAACCTGCTCTCTTACTGCGACACTAGGCTGAACAGCTGAGAGGAAAGGTGGTGGAACTCACAGATTATAATTCATCAATCTGTTTTTTTTTTTTAATATTATTTTCAAAGACGTGTTTAAAAGAGTCATGAGATCATACTGTACATAATGTGCTCATACAGAGCTGTCACATTTGCAGGACCAACAGTAAAAACAATAAAAACAACAAAATGCACAAACAAGATAAACAGACAGCAAGCCCAAACATCTCATATATCTCCATAATTCCCAGCAAATATAGACAATCAGGAAAAGTTAACAAAGCTCACAAAGTTCCCATTTTGTTAACACAAATTACAACCTGACTAAAGAAAGAAAAAAAAAAAAAACTCCGCTTTCTATTTTCACGAAAAGTACACATTATGAGGAAATTTAGTAACTTAAAGTAGACAAAATATTGTTCTCTTACTGTGCCTTCTTGACCTTCATGTGCAGAAACCAAACTATAACTAAAGAAGAGCGTGAGAGAGTCTGTGGTTAACAAGAGTTACAGTAAACACACCCTTCAGTTTCCTCTTGTCCTGACATCTGAAATAATGAGCATAATCCCATTTTAATACATGAAATAATAATAATAATAATAATAATAATAATAATAAATAAACAAATAAATACATAAATAAATGCAATAAAATAATATGTTGTGTAGTTGTGTTACTTACCTCTGTTTTATAAAAAAAAAAAAGAAATAATAATAATAATAATAATAATAATAATAAGAGGAAGAAGAAGAAGTAGAAAGTCTAGGAAAAAAAACAAAATCTTTACTACTATATCCAAACCTATGTTAATGCATCAGCAGGACTGTCTCTGGATTAGAGTGAATCTGTACATGGATTGTGTTAGGGAGGTTTTAACACCAGTGTGTGAACAAATAATCCCACAGCCTTCACAACTGAGAAAGTGAAACAACAAACCATGAGAAACATACAGTACAGTAGATGTTTGAAACTGGCACATTTAAAAGAAATAATTTATACTGTACATGTTAGAAGTGTATACAGTGTAAAAAGTAATTTAGCGCATACTGTAGTAATTCAGAGTGTTGAGTGTGTTTTACTAAAGGCAGTTTAACACTGGTGGAAAAGTAAATAAAAAAAGTAGAATGTTAAGTTGACAGTTAAGTTAAATTGAAGACATTTTTAAATGTACATTTATATCATTCAATTCTTCATTTGCATAGAGACACAAATGTTTATGTTCCTTTTACCATTGCGCACACACACACACACACACACACACACACACACACACACACACACACACACACACGTGCAAATGTGTATTTATTTAGTTATAATATACCAATAATGTTTTACAGTAGTTTTCCTTTTTTATTGTATACACATTTCTATAAAATTAGACATTATTGGTAAATTAATAAGTCAACTATATTATATTATTTTAAGTATTATTTAAATCCTGAAAAATTACATTTGTTTCACATTTTAACAGAAAAATACTGTTATTTATACTGTATTGTTTCTGCTTTCTTAATTCACGTACAATATTATGTAAAATAACAATAAATATTTGTGATTAAATGTGTAAATTATTAGATAAATGTTAATGTCCATACTAAAAATGTAACATTTATTTTTGTAATTTTGAAGTAAATCATATTAGTTCAATATTATTTTAGCAGTATTTTATTTTCTATGACTTAAAAGATTATCCACAGGTCAGGCTGCAGAAGCTCCTCACTTATACATAGGTTATAGTAACTGCTACATGCTTTAAAAGAATGTGAACCTGAGAATATAGGAGACTGATATTCAATGCAACACCCATGCACACACTGTAAACCCCAAAAATAAAGATTTTTTTGTTTGTTTTATTGACATTTATTATAACCCTCCATGATGCTTTCAAATAGATTTAAATGAAATAAATATATGAAATCTGATCAGTTTCATAATTCACATATATGTAACACGATTTGCAAATTTATTTCATGACTCACATAAATGTACAATTCATACGTAAACGATTAAAAAATATATTTTGTGATTGCATTCATTTTTTCAAATACAAATTTCATTCGTCACTTTCATGCACAGTATGATATGAAGTGAAATGCTTATACAACTGCTGATGACCTACAATTCCAAAAAAAAAGTTCCAGTATGAAATAAGAGAAATAAGAGATTTGTTTTTATTAGAAATATAGAGAAATATGGTAATAAACTTAAGCTGTAAAGATTTATAAATGTACATTATGTACAAATAATAAAATAATAGACATAAAAATATAATAAAAGGTAAAAAAATTAAGTTGAACTTAGAACTGTGTTCAGTTGTGGGCGAGATAATTTGTGAAATGTTCAGATAACTGGACACGGTTCTACATTTACATTTACAGACTGACAAACCTGCCTTTACAAACAGCTCACGTCTTGTTATCATCTCTCCATCTTTGTTTGGATTTTTCAGACTTCCCTGACGTGGTTCCATTTACAGAAGCCTATTATTAAAAGGGCATTACCTGAACCCTATTAGATGTCACCTACAATGTCAGTCAATCACATGAACGGAAATTTGACAGTGTGAGGAGAATTACATTATAGAGTCGCGACTAAAACAACAATTCAATTGGCCTGAAGTACCCTTTTAAGTACACTGAATAGGGTGCTCATCCATGTTAGGTGTGATTCCAAACTGGGAGAAAAACTGCTTATTTAAAAGGAAACTGTGAAGTTTGTCAGGAAAAGTAAACAACGGGTCATCAATTCACTGGAAGTTGGAATAAAAAAAAACTCCCATCAGTCAGTGCGTCTTGCTAGAGCACAAAAAATATTCAATATCCAATTCAATATCATATTATTCATTCATGAATTACACACATTACTGAAATTTACACAGTAGCAGCAACAGGTTTCGGGGATGCCGGAGGACAAATGTGGTTTTCTCTTCTTGAAAATAAAGGATGTAACGGTGTACTGTATACTTCACTGCCCAACCTATCGCAACATTCTTTGTGAGATGGGGAAAAGACTGGATAAACTATAACCAACACAGGAATGGGTTATATTAAAAATAAATATATTATAAAAATAAAATTCACTAATCCAAAGCACTCATTAATACAAAATATAAAGTAAAAATAAAACAAATTAACCTGAACTTTACCATAGAAAAGAATCGTGGCTGGTGTAAGATGAGAGAGGAGGGAGCTGTAAGACGACTTTCACACACACTAATGGAATCACACAAACTGATAACTTTAACAAGAAACCTCTCTAAACACACCTACTTTTGCTTTATGCACATGCGCACACACATGTGTTCACAGTGTTATAATAAACAGTTCACAGTAAAAGCAGGGATGGATCTTGACTATACGAGTGACACATGCATACTGAGACTGAGCATGGGAAACGATTACCCATAATACTGCAGCCACAGAGAGAGAAGAAGCATTGGTTCAGGTGTGATGACGTGATGCTCAGAAGACAAAGCGCATGAGTACTACTCATATTTTGAGACTTTTTGTTTATCAAGTTAAAATTTATTTTAAATAAAAAAAAAATGCTCCTCTTGCAAAATACTTGCAATCCAAATATCCACTGTATTAGTATTAATAGTATTATTACTTCATATTACATTCACAAGATGGTAAAGGTGGAAACAGCTGGAGACAATCAGGAAATCCTGCACATACAAGACCACATCAATTTGGTTTGGGTTTCGTGGTCTACAGTCAGCGAAGGCCCTCGAAATAAGACATACCAACAAATGTTCATGAATGACGAGCATGCAGATTCATCAGTCTTTAAATAACTGTAGTTACAAAACACATCTGTATGTGGAGAACTGAACACGTTTGTGAATCATGTAACATGTATAATGTGGATTATGAAACTGTTCTGACTCCGTCCCTTCCATGGCATTATCACCAAGACTAAATGGTTCCACTGATCTTCCAAACAATGCACCATTTCAATTGTAGGTCTCCACATCTCCACTTACAGAAAAAAAAATGAAAAAAACGAATGCATGTTTTTAATGACTCATATTAGTGCTGTGCTTACTGGTTTAAAAAAAAAAGTTTTTCTTTCATGTGACCATGTGCAGAAAGATATAAAATAATGAGACTGACAGACACAAAAACTGAAATGTCATCAAATGGTTGTGATAACTGGGTAAGGAACCAGGATGAGCCCTTCCAGCAGAATAACCAGGCCCCATACTGTGCTAATATAACCCTTTTTAATGGTGTATTCCTACTGTAGATAACGTCCATACAGTACAGTATGTGTCCTCCGAGGTGGTGTTGCTGGATATACTTTTGTATGCTGAATGTAATTATTGATTAAGGAAATTGTGTACAAGTAGATGCATGTAAGCATGTGCAAGAAAAGAGTGGCTGAAGAGACTGGCACTTCTTGTGTATACAGGGTCGAGGAGGGCCTGGAGTCGAGACTTAGGACACGAGGCAGGGTACACCCTGGACAGGGTGTCAATCCATCACAGTGATATGCACACAATCAGTCACACACATGCACATGCACACACACACACACCATTTTTATTCACTTGCATATTTCCTTAATCTCCTAGATTAGCATCTTCACTTTGGCAGGTGCTGGTTTATTGTGTTTGGTAATTAATTTCAATTATATTTCATTTATCACATGGCTCCATATGATATCATTTTAGCTGTTAGCTTTGGCCCACTCTCTTTAAAGTTATAAAAGTTATAATATTAAAACATGCTAAAGTCAACTCATTATGGTTAGTGACGATGAGATTTACAAATTCTGATCATGTGTCAAATTACACAGCTAGTTTTCATGTTACAGCAGGTAGAATCCAAGCTTAATGTCCATCGTGTTTTTGCATACTTAGACATTCAGCCTTTTCATCTGAGCCCCACTGCTGACACACACACATCATCTGACTATGAGACTATAGCAGTGAAATGTAACACTTTACACTCAAATGCAGCAAAAAATAAAAATGTTTATTCATAGATTATACTTATTTTTAAAACAGTGTGAATGTATCGGTTTACACTACACTGTGTTAGAACTCTTAAAATGTGCATGAAGTTCCATGAACAAAATCAGTTATATTTTATCTGCTTAACAAAACCATTGCATTAATTGTTTCTTAGTTACAACCCCTCATTCAAGTCAAACTGGGAATTATGATCAATGCGTAAAAGTGATTGCATGATTCTGATGAAAGCATAAAAGTTATTTTTATTTACAGTCATTTGCAGAAGATTTCAAGCACAGTACAGTGATGAGACTATTAGCCCTAGTAAAACATTTACATGGTGCAATTAATAAAATAAGTTTTTACTCTTAGCACTGTGATCTTTTATTCTGCACATTCAAAAGTCCCAGTTTGACTTGAACGCCCCTTGAATTTACATACATTATAATTTAACATAATTATTATATAGTATGTTACAGTATAGATAAGCAGTGACATAGATGATGAATATACTGTACCTTTCAGTATTATCAATGAATATAGCACACACACACACACACACACACACACACACACACACACACACACACACACACACCTCTTATAATTATTTAAATTTAATTAAGCTAGATTCCAAGTTACAGCTGTTAAAACAATCTTCTGCCCTTCTCCTCATTTCAATTTCAACTCATCAACTTGGATTAGCCCAATTTGTTCCTCTTTTATGGAGTAATGTCACATCAGCTTGGCTGCTCATGTACAGTGTAACAGTGTAAAGGATCTCTACTCTATTTTAAAGTAAGGTTAGAGCAGAGTTAGATCAGTTAATATACTGAGAGTATACTTCTGAGAATGGGATTCTCAACCTCACAGTCTTTACTGATGTTAACTGTTTAGTTTTTTGTTATTCCACTTTCTGTTGTTCAGTTCGGTTGATTTAATACAGTTTTGGTCCAAAATGTTGCATTAAAATTGCAGTGAAGTTAAACAGATCCAATTGTGCTGTACAGTAGCAGTTTATGAGCTTCATGTGCTCCAACAGACCAAACAAAAGATACACTTTTGTGCTGGTGACTGTGTTTTTAAGTCCAGGAGACACCAATTGTCTTCCAATCAGTTATTATTAATAATAACAAATAAAAATACTACTACTACTACTACTACTACTAATAATAATAATAATAACTAATTGCACAAAACAATTGAAATTTTCAAAATCTGATGATCTTGAGAAGGTAATCCTGAACATATTCTAATACAAAACGTTTTTGTAGTCTCGCTAGGCCTCCTGGGATTTTGACCAAGGGAAGTCAATCGATGGGTCAATGGTGTTTTTTCACATTTCCATAGATGGCACTGGTATCCTCTGCATTGTCATGCCTACAGAAAGAAAATAAATAATCTCACTAACATCCAGCAGAAGGTCATTTCCAGTTCTGTTAGAGTGTAAGAAACAGATCGGCTCATCTCACCTGTAGTCAGCACTGGCGCGTGTGAATTTCACACTAGTGTGCTGAGCCTCCTTAGCCGTGTCCCCGGAGTCAACTCTCTGACGGTTAACACCGGCATACAGAACTTCATCCTGATTGGGCGAGGCTGTATCAGGCGGAGGGTTGACTGGATTTATTTCTGCTATATTGCTATATACATCTTCCTAAAGTGAGAGAGATGACATCAGAGAGATGGAGGAGTGAAAATAGTAAACATCAACATCAGATTGTGATGTGATTTTGGATTGTGATTGGTCGGAAAGTGTTTATTAATTATTTATATAATCAGTTCTGACAGTAGTGCAGCTAAAAATCACAGGTTTACAATAATCTGTTTTAATATGTCATGGTTTCTGTAATAATACTTAATTCACAGAGACTTGTACAGCACATGCATCACATACTGTAAACAGATTTTTTAAATGTGTGTAGTTTTTTATGTGATGATTTGGAGAGCAATGTGTCTGTGTTTGTATTTAAGTCAGTGCTTTATGTGATGGGTGTACATTAATTCAAATGTACACTACCGTTTAAAAGTTTGGGGTCACTTTCTAACTCCATGATGGTTCCTGATTTTTATTTCTTTCTACATTGTAAAGGAATGCTGAA
>JAQKPX010045445.1:0-10347 GCA_030068255.1 Clarias angolensis | reverse complement strand
AGTATAAGACAGCTTAATCAGTTAAACTTACCCGCAGAGACTTGCGAAAAGATCATGATAACACACATCAAGAAGAGCTGGTGGTCCATTTCTAAAGTTTTGCAGATGCGAAGGAATCTCATCACAGCTCAACGGTCTACCACACGACGCACACAGGTGAAACGCTACGTCACGGCACTGGGTACATCACCACACCCCACACGTGCCTGTAAGACTTTTGAAAGTCCCTTCACTCGTCATCCCACTGCAATATTATCCAGCTGTCTAGAACAGCCCTGTAGAAAATAAAAACAACAAAACATTAACAGGTTAACTAATGCACAAACAATTTACTACAATTAGAATGTAACTGTCAGTTTACATATCTGATACAGACACCTTTGTATTTCAACATGATCAGCAGATTAATAGTTGACGATTGTCTTCTATGCTGTTTCACTAAAGTAAGAAAAAAACACACAGGTCAATGAAGTAAAACAAATAATATCAAAGAATACTTATTAAAATTATTACCTCTTATCTTTATCCCTGCCTTCCTGTCTTTGTCTTCACTTCTTCACTCTGTTTGTCTGTTTGTCTTCTTCTGTCCCTTTAATGATTTTAATGTTATGTACAGTATTTCTCCTGCTATTCCACTGCATTATTTGTCTCCTTCCAATCCTTTTAATGCATTTTAAAAGTTTCTCTTCATCACTATATTTACTTTCCTCTTTTTTGTATTTTGTCTTTGCATCTCTCTCCTTCTCCTTTATTGATGTTATTAGATTTGGATCTCTCTCTCTCTCTCTCTCTCTCTCTCTCTCTCTCTCTTTCTTCTTTTTGCTTTATCCTCCTCAAATGTTATTTTCATGTCTTTCCTTCTCTTCTCCCCATTTGTCACTCTATTTCTCTAGCTTTTATTCTTTCTTCCTGTTTTTTTTATTTACCCTTTTAAAAATAGCTTAGTTTTCCTTCATCAAATGAGATTTAGTGGGTGGGGAAAAGATATGAATACAGTATTGGGGTGTTGGATTAAGAATAATATGAAAATAATGTTAATTAAAAATATTTTAAATAATTAGTCTTATTGTGTGCCTGGCTGGGGTAAATAGTGTGGGCCAAGACACTAAAATCTGGTCTTGCAAACTTTGGCTCCAACACACTTTGTTATTCCTGATTCCATATCCACTGATTTTCTGACTTAGTGGAGAGACTCAATGGAGAGAATAGCAAGTGCAGACAGCCTCTCTTGTGACTCTGCACAGGTGTGAAAAATTGTGTTACCTTTGCCGAAGATCCTATTAATTGTCTGTTCTCCTTCCGTTAATTCCGTTTTTTCTGCACCACTTGTAACTTCGTTTCATGGTTGCAGATGGAAGTCTCTCGCTCCTCAATCAAACTGCAGTAAAAAACTTTCCACTTTTCGTCACACGGAATCCACCATTGTAGTGTGTGTTTGGTACTAAAACGCTTCAACGCAACTCGCGTGGCGTAAAGGCATTCAAATGCTATTACAGCAAGTGGATTTTAATTATTTTTAAATGTTAGACGTAAGTGCTGGCCAAAAATACTTAGTTAGGCTTGAGTCACGTAGCCCTGGCAGTTCGTGGCCGGCACTTGCCTACTTTTACCTAATGGTAGCGCCACCTCTGGGCTCAACTAACCAAAACTTTGTTTCTTACTCTAGTAACTCCTTGTGTATGAAGTTCCTGGGACATTTGAATAACCCTCATGTAAAGTTGTAAAGATTCATAGTTGAATGAATTAAAATAACTTCGATAAGTTTACTGACACCAAGAGAGACACAGTCACACACAAACACGTTGACTGTCAGAAAGGTCTCTATCACGCCTGGTGTCATGTACTGTACATCTATTACTACAAAGAACATTAACAATTTTATCATGTCCTTGAGAAATCCTCAAGAACATAGAGTGGAGGTTGGACAGATGGTCATCCAGGGACAAACCAGAAGGTGTTAGCTCGAGGGAGGGGGAGAAGGAGAAAGAGATCCTTCTAGATTTCAAAAACTATACAGTACCTACAGTACCTAGGACTAACAATGAGCTTCACAGGAAACTTCAACCTGGCAGTGAGTGAACTGAGAGAAAAAGACAAACAATTTTAGAATTTCTACTAGGAAAATATTTGAATCATTGATTGAACATATTGTCCTGTATGGTGGTAAAGTGTGGGGCTCACTCAAAGAAGCAATCGACAGATGGGACAAACAGCCAGGAGCGGACTGGGACCAAAAAGTGGCCCTGGACTTCCTGGCCCACAGCAGCCCACCACATCCCACATCATAATACATTGGCTTATTAATGTGGAGATTAATTTTTCACACCACCTTATTTTGTTTTTATATTTAAGCATATTATTTGAAGTATCACTAAACATATTCTTCTTCTTGTCTTTCGACTGTTCCCTTTCAGGGGTCGCTACAGCGAATCATCTGCCTCTATCTAACCCTATAAGTATCACTAAACATATATCGTGTCATATTTGTAAAACAAAGAAACAAAGGAAAGAACATTAAGACAAACAATATACAGTATAAAATTATAAAGACTATTTTAGCTAGTCAGGGGTATCATCTGGATGCAGTGTAAGACATACAGTACCATACATCAGTGTAAACTGCAAGTGCAGCAGGGTCAGTGATGATGAACCAGTGCCTGCTGCATGATAACCAACACCTCTCCCATTCTCTACCCGGGCCGAGTGAAAAGGATGCCAATCAAACTGAACAGGTAAACTGGAATAAAATCAGTAGCAGCATTAGCTCGTGCAGGCACTGGTTCATCATCCCTGGATCCAGACTCGCTATCCCTGACCGTTTAGAATTGTCAGAGCCTGCAGAACTGCAACTTCCCAACATGCCAAAGGTATACTGTAATCTGTTAATCTGAAGTATTCCACAGCATCTAACTCAACCTCATTTTTCTTCTTTTCACATAACTTTTCAGCTCCACCATTTCTTTTTCCCCCTTTTCATCCATAGAAATTATTATTTACTTGCTTAGAGAAATTCGCTATATCGAGAAAGGATCCATATTTTTGCCTCTTTAAATTAGAAGTGAAAGGGGGCGTGTTTCAGAACACGCATGGAATAGACCAAACTAATTAATAGGGAGGGAGGGCAATACATTTGCGTGCACACAAACACATGCTCTTTGTCGGTGGCACCCGTGCGATTGTCGCACTCATTCACCTGCATAGAAAAGCGAAGCAATATTATGATTTCCATCATTTAAAAAATATATTTGCATTCTGACTAGGCCGGTGTTCAATCAAAAAATGCTACCCATCGAGTTTTGCTAACTACCGGATCTGCGCATGCGCAGTCCCACAAGTTTGCACTCTGTTTCCACGCCCATAAATCCATACTACCTTGGTGCTGAGACTTCGGTTGGCGGTGGGTTTAAACCGTTTTCCTTTGCTTAATTTGACCAAAACATTTGAGTTTCTGCATAAGTTGTCGTGAATGAGCCTTAAGGTTGAGGAAAATAAAAACTTGTAACTCGAAACTGGTTCAGGGTCTCAAATTTAAACACCTACGTTTACATCTTTTTATATACTTGAATATCTTTTGGTTATTATATGTGTGCAGCACTATTCAGTGCACAGAGTAGTTCCTACATAAATGCTTACGCATGTGATGACATGCATTTTTTATTAAATTTATGATAATGCTAATAAATACAATCATCTCTTCTAATAACATTGAACGTCCACACTGTAGTTGTAGTCATGCGGTAGCGTAAATCAATAGGCTCTGCTATCGATTTGTGCTACAGTAGCATTTTTCGACAAGGCAGCATAAATCGACAGAACACTGGCCCACATTAACCAGCGGCTCACCGGGAAACCTCCCGGCAGATGGCCAGTCGACCACTGCAAACAGTCAATCGAGACCCTGATTGCATAGTTCTGCAAAATATTTTTAAAGTTGCACAGAAACACCACATATAATGCATGCAAGGTAGAATTAGGCTGATATCCATTACTATTAAAAATACAAAAAGGGCAAGTGTCAAGTGCTCTTGGGCCCATTAGGAACAAAGTTTCATTTTCTTTAGTTTTCTTTTAGTTCACAATTAATAATCGCATGCCATCTCAAAACAGGAAGGTCTTCCCATGCGTGTATAATAAGCACTTTCCCCAAACTCCTATTTTGTTGGCCTCCTCAGAAGCCCTGTGTTAGAAATAATCTCTAAGTAATTTACATATATTTTTAAGCAATATGTTAATATTACAAAGGCTATTACTGCATAATATTAATCTTTTTAGGACTGACAGCGTCCACCTTAAATGAATCAAATCCCATTCATCACTAGTTATATACATTTCAGTAGTACATACTCTGTAATGTCTCTGTTTTTGTCTTAGTATATACAGTAATCAATATTTTATTTCATTATTGTGAAATTTCCACAGAAGCAGCAACATGTATCAGAGGTGCTCTCGTTACCAGGGTAACGCAGGGAGAAAGTGTTGTCAGTGTTGGTGGTGTTGCAGGGTGTTCCAAGGAAGTTCCCTTAACTACCCAACATTCCTTGCACAGGGAGCACCAAGTACAGGTTAAAGAGCACTGAAATGAAACGCAGCCCCACAGATAACTAGACGGCACTTTTCTCCTGAATAGTACACAAATGTATCCGCTAAACTATACATAACATAATATGTTTTAATATGTCTTACAATTTGTTTTTATTTGTATTTACTATTTGTATGTACAAATACATCTTAACAAATTAGAATATCATCAAAAAGATGATTTATTTCAGTAATGCAATAAAAAAAAAGTGAAACTCATATATTATATAGATTCATGGCACACTGATTGATATATTTCAAGGTTTTATTTCTTTTAATTTTGATGATTATGGCTTACAGCTAATTGAACCCCTAAATTCAGTATTTCGGAAAATTAGAACAATTGTCTTTAAACGGTTCAGTAGGCTACACAATCATGGGGAAGACTGTTGATTTGACAGTTGTCCAGAAGACAATCATTGACACCCTGCACATACATAGATGGTAAGACACAAAAGGCCTGAGGAGTTCTGTATGCAAGGACATTAATGGAAAGTTGATTGGAAAGAAAAAATGTGGTAAAAAAGGTGCACAACACAAATGATAACTATAGCCTTGAGAGGATTGTGAAATGAAGCAGGTTCAAGAGTTTTGGGGAGATACACAAGTAATGGTCTGCCATGAGTCAGTGCTTGAAGAGCCACCACACACAGATGTATCCAGGACATGGGCTACAACTGTTAGATTCCTTTTAACTGTTCTTGAACCAAAGCGGCGTCTTACCTGGGCTAAGGACAAAAAAGACTGGACTATTGCGCAGTTGCTCAGTGCGCCATTTTGCATTTATTTGGAAATTAAGGTCCCAGAGTCTGGAGGAAAATAGGAGAGGCACAGAATCCAAGTTGCTTGAGGTCTAGTGTAAAGTTTGCACTGTCCGTGGTCGTTTGGGGAGCCATGTCATCTGCTGGTGTTGGTCCACTGTGTTTTATCAGGTCCAAGGTCAGTGCAGGGGAGTTTTAGAGCACTTCATGCTTCACTCTGCTGACCAGCTTTATGGAGATGCTGATTTTATTTTCCAGCAGGACTTGGCACCTGCCCACATTGCCAAAAGTACTAAGTACTAATACCTGGTTTAAGGACCATGGTATCCCTGTGCTTGATTGACCAGCACACTTGCCCGACCTAAGCCCCACAGAGAATCTATGGGGTATTGTGAACAGGAGGATGCGAGACACCAGACCCAATAACACAGAAGCAGTGCCACAGACTGATTGTCTCCATGCCACGCCGTATTATTGCAGTAATTCATGCATGGAGATCCCCAACCAAGTATCCTGTACATGTTCATATTTTTCAGTAGTCCAACATTTCTGTGTTAAAAATCTTTTTTTTTCATTTTTTTTTTTTTTTTTGGTCTTAAGTAATATTCTAATTTTCTGACATACTGATTTTTTGGTTTTCATTAGCTGTAAGCCATAATAATCAACATTAAAAGAAATAAACACATGAAATATATCAATCTGTGTAAAATGAATCTAAATAATATATGAGTTTCACTTTTTGAATTGAATTAGTGAAATAAAAATTTTTTTCGATGATATTGTAGTTTATTGAGATTTACCTGTATATACAGTACAGTATATACTACGTATACAGTAGGACTAGGGGAAGCAAGGTGACAAAGTGGTTAGCATTGTGGCCTTGTAACACCATAGTTAAGGGTGTGATTTCTGCCTTGGCGTCGGTGAGCGTGAAGATAGCATGTTCTCCCTATGCTTGATGGGTTTTATCCATGTACTCCGGTTTCCTCCCACAGTTCAAAGACACATAGAAAGTAAATTGCCAGTACTGTGTGTGCCTTTTATTACTTCTCTCTTTTCTTTCTAAACTTCTCGAACGCACTGTTTACAATCAAATGTCTCTCTATTTCTCGCACTCATAATGATCCCAATCAATCTGGATACAAAGCTGCAGATTCCGCAGAGACTGCCCTTCTGTCAGTCACTAAGAAGTTCCATGCTGCTAGATCAGCTAAACTGTCATCTCTCCTCATCTTCCTGGACCTCTCAGCTGCATTGAACATGTTGAACCACAAGATTTTCTTTTCTATTCTTACAAGCCTTGGACCCTGTGGCATGGCATGGCAATTGTTTGCTTCCTACCAAGAAGATGAGTCAAATGAGGCGACATGGAGGGGATCCACATCTGCCCCGTCAGACTTTCTACTCATGTTCCACAGGGCTCAGTACTCTTCTGTTCTCCTTCTACACTTGGTTTCTTGGTGAGGTCATATCATTGCACGGCATTTCATACCATTGTTTAATCACCTACACACAATATCTGTTTATAGAATTATGTTTAGTGTGCAATTAGAGATTTACAGTGTTTTTCTTTTTTAGTAATTTATTATTTGTTATTTCAAGACTGGACTAATGCAACTCCCTCCTGGCAGGTCTACCTCTGTCCACCATTCGTCCCCCACAGCTAATCCATAATGCAACTCGCATTTCTCATTTTCAACCTTCCTAAGTTCTCTCACACCACCCCACTTCTTCCCTCCCTGCAATGGCTTCCTGTAGCTGCTTGCATTAAATTCAAAGCCCTGAAGCTTGCCTACAAAGCTATAAATAGCCAAGCACCCACTTACCTCTTTGGTCTAATCACACCCCGCACCGAACCACGTTCCCTCCAATACTCCAACACTGCTCTGCTGGTCCCACCATCTCACAGAGATTAAGGAAGACTATCTATACTGTTTTCTGTTCTGGCACCTACATGTAGGTGGGGAAATGAACTTTCTTTAGATGTTTGTACAACTGAGTCTCTGGCAATCTTTAAATGATGACTTCAGTCATATCTGGTTATTCAATATTTGGGTTAATCGCTCCTTGAACATCCCCCATCCCCTGCCCCAAAACAAACAAACAAAAAACCCAACTGTGTTTGACTGATGGAACATAGTCAAGTTAGTAACTTAATAACCCAGTGTAAGGATCTATCCAATGACGGAAACTGCAAAGCACTTGTAATCTGCCAAATGCCTAAATGTAATGTAAATGTGATGGAATGGCACCACCTCATGCCCAAAGTCTCCTGAGATAGGCTCCTTGCTCCCCGTGACCCTGTACAATTTAAGTGTTATAGAGGATGAAAGAATGGATAGGATTATAGCGTATAGGCATATAGGATTATAGTGTAAGCATATACCTTTATTGCAGTTGCCTTTGGTTGCTGCTTGTTTGTGAGTCGTTCTGCCTTAAGTTTTGTCTTTAGTAAATAAAAAGCAGCTCAACTGGTGCCTGATAAGAACATTCAATTTCTTTGAGTTGGGTTGCTTTGCTACATTTTGGGTCATTATACATCTCTTCTTTGAAGCACTGTCCTATCTGTTTTGCAGCATTTGACTGAATCTAAGAAGAAATTTAGAGTTCTATTCACTTCAAAATTCTACAGTACTGACAACTTCTATCAGTGAAGAACAGAAAGGACAGATTAGACTGTTTCACTGGTGTTTTTCGATGATCTGACTCATCGAAAAACACCAGTGAAACAGTCTAATCTGTCCTTTCTGTTCTTCACTGTATTTCCAGTGGTTTTCTTCTTGAGGTAAACCCTCTGTATTTCCATTCATAAAGGTGTCACTTGACTGTCAACTTTGAGAATGATATACTTATCTCTTCCATAGTGTTCTTGACTTAGCTTCATGTAGTGAAGCATATTTCTTCACCAAGGAGAGAATTCTGTAATCATCCACTTCTGTGGTCTTCCAGGTCATTTTGTTTTTTAGAAGGTCCAAAAACTTTTATTCAGCCACCTAATGTTTCTTCTGTTTCTTTTCCTTGCATCGACACATCTTTGGAATACTAATCGGGAACAGCTACCAAAAGCAAATTTAACATGGTAGCTCAGTGGGTTGAGGCTCTGGGTTGATCAGAAGCTCAGTGGTTTAAGAACTACAGTACTGTAACTCACCAAGTTTCCACTGTTGGGCCCTTTTAGCTAAATGAGGACATGGTTTTTTTTTTTTTACATTAGAGGAGCAATGCAGCACATCACATTTTGGATCAAAAGGACATCTAGTTCATAAGAAAAAAAGTTATGTGAACCTAACCTCACCCCTTTTAAACATATCTCTGAGTAGTTTGACAACATAATTTTGAAGATAGAGCATCTTAGCCAAGTTTGCTTTTGAAAATTATGCTATTCATTCATTAATTTCTAGATTCATTAATTAATTTTCTACACTACTTATCCTGGTTAGAGTCATGGGAAGCCTGGTTCTTTGGGATGAAACCAGAGTACCTGGAGGAAATCCACCAAGCATGGGAAGAACATGCAAACACCACGGACACAGCGTTAAAAAAAAAGCACTATTACAAAACATTGTACTTTACAAAACAAAGCAGCTTTACAAAATTGCTGGATATTGATCGAAATTGTTTATTCCAGGCCAGCAGTAATAGTCGCAATGAAAAACTCCCTGAAACAAGCATGAGAAGGAAACCCATCCTCATTTACTGTAGGTGATACCAGATAGCAAGACCATAAATAAATCCCCTCTATAAGTGTGCACTTTGTTGAGGTTTCCAACTGTTGAGTGATGTAGAATGTTTTTTTTTCTGGCAGCTGTAGTCCATAAACTATTCAAGCAATTGCAGTCATTAACCATCATAGTGAATCTGCTTAAGTAACCAGGCAGATCCAAGAGGATTGTAAGTTATCATATAAATCAAATAAATCAAATAAAGTAGACCATATGGGCATGCTCAGAAGCAGTTACTAGTCTCAATGAGATATAAACTCTAACCAGAAATGGGCACCATCAGACCACGTGGGAGGGCAATCAGATTGATCATCTCTGAGAAACAGTTATCCGAGTTAAGCTCTGGCCATTTCTGGCCAATTCTTATTCTTATACTGTATACCTTTCAAGGTTTGTGCAATTCATTAAATGAACAGAAAGAAAAAAAGAAATAAAGAAAACAAGTCAACAAGAAAGAAAACCCTAACAGGCCCTAATAGGGCTTTTGCACATTTGGTACTTGAATTCCATAGTAAGAAGAGGTACTGTATAAGGAATAATAATAAAATTTCAAAGCATATTACTAATGCATATATTCTCCTTATCGTAATAATGCATGCCATTTTTAATGTTTTTCAGAATCAAGTGGTAAAACAAATAACAACACATCTGAGAATGATAGCAAAAATATGAACTGTCCAAAAAAGCACCCCACAAAAGGAAGGTCAAGGGCCATAATATGTTTAGGTTTAAAGCAGTGATATGTTACAAAAAGAAGATTTTCATGTATACAGTATTACAAGAAAAACAAAAAACATCCAGATGTCAAATGTAATGATATCAGATACCATTTAGGGGTTTTTTCGTCCCTGTTTTTGTATTTCTTTTTACTTTTTTGTACTTTATGATTTTTATATTTTACATTTTAAATTGATTTAGCTTCAGACTTCATAAGCATGCACTTTAACGAGTAACATTGTCCCAACTGTCTTCATCTGCACCTCGTTATGTTAGAACGGTGTGTTTATTTATAGCGTGTTTTATTGTTTGGTCTCATATCTGAAGTCCAAGCTCTTCCATTTGCAATTGCATTTCCAACGCATTACACGGAAACCTGTCAATCAGCGTCAGGGGCGGGTCTATACTGTGGGGCGGGATTGCATGGGGAGTGACGTCACTCGCAGTCGCCGACCAAGAGAGGGAAATTTGAGCAATGGAGGTGAACCGTGGTAAAGTTGATGTTATGCGCTAAAATGCCCCCCTGCCACTGATTGCACCCCCACAAAATCTCTGTCAAATATATTAGG
>JAQKPX010042943.1:0-10460 GCA_030068255.1 Clarias angolensis | reverse complement strand
TAAATAATATGCGGCCCGTGAGACTTGAACTTGGACATAGTGCGGCCCACTGCAAAAAAAGGTTGAGAACCACTGCCTTACAGTATATAAACCCGAATACGGGATGTGTTTGTGTCTTAAGCGCATGTGAGTATGTTTAAGTATGTTTGTTTTGTGTAATGCCTTTATATTGCATTTATATTGCACGTGTTATGCTCTGCATTTATGGACACTCCTCCTGCTGTGGTTATTCAGGAGGGTTTCTCTTTATGATTTTCTGTCCCCCTGTGTGTCTGTGTAGGACGGGCTGTGTTTGTGGTGTGTTAGCGGGATCAGGAGTGGATCTTCGCCGGGTTAAACAGACTGTGTGAGAATATGGTATATGCTAGTACGAGGTGTGAATGGTGTACAACATGGCAATAAATGTATATACACGGTAAATTGTATACTTTGTTCTTAAGTGGTCTATACCCTAATCTGTTAACAACTATTTTGTTGTTTTATTAACAAGAAGTCTTCTGTTACAGTCAGGTATGTATATGTTTGACATTTTGCCTCTGCACATGTGTAGGGTGATGGATTTCATAGCAGAACCAACAATAGTTGCTAAAACTGCTAAAGCAAAACATCTGTCTTTCTTTCTTCTTCTAGAACTTAGCAAAAACAGGCGACTAACTGCTTGCCGTCCTTCAGACCACAGCCCCATGCCTACTTTTGTTTTTTTGAAATATAATCATTTGTATTAAATTATTTTTGTTTATCAACTATAAATAATAAGCAGTAGAGAGTGCATCATTTTTTTTTGCTTTTAAAAAAAAAAAAAAAAAAAAAAATATATATATATATATATATATATTTAAATGGATATAAAGAAAAAATATAATAAACCACGCATCATATCATTCGCAATCGGCGATTTATAAATACTATACTTTAGTAGCAACAGGAATAGCATTAAGTGAGTTTCTTAAAACTAGTGAAAGTGTCCATTCAGCTAAATTCTGCAGTCTAAAAATAAGAGAGTATGCTAGTAAATAACTTTTAAAACAAGATAATTAATCTAATATGTTCAGGTCACGGCAAGCACAGAAGAAAAATGTTCAAAATAAGTTTTTGAATCTTGGTAAGGGCTGAATAATTTGCAGTGTGTTGTTACCACAGGAATAATAGTATTAATATAAATCTTTGAGTGACCAATCAAAAATTGGTCATTGGTTAAGAGACAGAATGAAGAATTGAGGGTGCTTTTGTATACATTATTACCAACAACTGAGATAAAGATATGCAACCTGATGGATATGGATCTACTGTAAATGCTAAAATAAACAGGAAGTCCAGGAGTAAGAAGAGGACAAGGGGATTAAATCATAATATTCACCACAAATATGAACGATTCATACTGAGTAGAAGTACCACTTAATTAGTTTAAAAAGTACAAATACTCCATGAAGAAACTAAGTTTTCTGGATATCTATCGGAGTTACAGATAAACAGTATTTTTAAATATTTTACACACACTTGAATTTGTTGCCTTTTTATAACATGAACATGAAAGTCTAAATGAGATTTTTGGCAACAATATTTGACATTTAAGTAAACAAATGCAGGTAGCATTATACTTCATTATGAGCTTGTTCTTACTTCGCAACATGCCACTTCTGCATTTCATCCAGCAATGAAACCTCCGATTGCGTGGATATTCCTTATCAAGGCTGATATTAAAACTAATAAAACACAAGATTCTGTCTAATACTTGTCCTACCAAACAGGGTTTTAAGGCAGGGTTTATTATTGCTTAAAACCTTTTGCTCAAAAATGATTCAACATTTCTTCCTATTAAATATGTCTCCCAGGGCTGTATATATAATTAAAATAATTCAAATTACCAGAAGCACTCTCATTCACCAGCACTCAGCATGTTTTGCTTACTGTTTTGGACTCTGGGGTGTCTGGCACCAGGACATTGACAGCGGATCTTTTGGGTCCTGTGGCCCCAGTGGTTCGAACTTGTTTTCCAGGCACGTCCCATACATGGTTGATTAGATTGGGATCTATAGGGTTTGGAGGCCCCCTTTATGAAGGGCTATGGTGCTCATGATCCTGTCAGCAGTTTACTGTTATATACTTGATTTAATTTTAAAAGTTTTCATATGTTCTGAATTACACTTAAAGTAATTGAATAATGAATTGTTTCATGCTTTTTGCTTTTATTTCAATGCTTATGGCTTACAGCTCATGACGATCTAAAATCTCAAAATATTAGAATATATAAAAAAAAAACAATAATATTCTTGTAATTTGGACATTTGTAGTTTTTATTTACATTTTTTGTTCAATTGTTTAATTGTCTAAATATTCTATACATGCTATTAATTACAGTTCATAATGCTATTATGTAAGTGCTGAATAAGAGGATTAAATCATAATATTTATTTTACAAAAAAGTCTTTCTTTTAGGCTTATATTTGTGTAAATCAGAAGAGTTTATAAAACTCTTCTTTCCTCACACCTTATATTTCATCCAACTAACAAACCTCCCATTGTGTGGATGTTCCTTATCAAGGCAAATACTTTTTTCAGCCAAAGGGGTTTAAGACTTTAAAGCTAGGGTTGATTTACCAAAGACACCCATATAGTATATACTATTTCATAATCTTTTTTATAATGTATATCTTATTGCTGAAAAGATGAATCAACATTTCTTCCTACTAAAAGTGTGTCAAGAAGAAAAGGACAATTGAAAGACAAATAAATGAATGAATAATACAACCTGTGTGTTTACATATACAAGTCCATGTTATGACCATCAGTCATAATGCAAATGCTGCAGCACTGAATTGTTTTTACACAGAGCTCAACCACCATCTGGTTTAAAACCTTTAGCATCTTTTTTGCTGTGACCCACTTGAGAACAATTCTTCTGCATCTTTTTCCACACTTCAGCTGTTGTTCTTATGCATGTTTTACTCAGAATATTTTATGATTCATTAAAAAAATATTGGCACACTTTTGTAAAACCTTGTTTTGTCATACACTGCCTGGATAGAAATGAAAGGAAAAGATTTAATTCAATCGATCTGGAATACGCTCAATCTGGACTCATCAGACCACATGACCACATTTTTTTCTGATAAATCTCACTAAGTGGTTTTCCTATGGAGACACACCTGTTTAGACCATATTTCTTCCACAATGTTTATGGTTCAGCACGATCCTTCCAAGTGTTGATAATGTGTTGAAGGGTTCTTAACCTAGTTACTGTAATTTAAATTTTTCTTAGTGTTTTTCTTTGCTTGAGGCAGCCCAATAATTCTCAAATGGTGACTATTTATTTATTGCAGCATTGAAATTCTTACTCAGTGCTAAAACACCATGTAGTGTTAGACTTTCAGCCATTTATTTTGTGTAAAGAACTTTTCTTCTGCGTCATTTTAATTTTCCAACCTTGAGCTATTGTTCTTGTGCATGTTTTAATCAGAATATCAATTCCTCCAACTAGTCCCATCTTTCAATAACTTGAATAGTACAACTCCATGATAAACAAAGGTCAGGTGAAATCCACATTCTTTGGTTTTTTATCCATTTCTTAGTTACATTTTTCTTTATGTAACTCCTCAATCCTTGAACCAGCCATGCCTCCATCAGAGGAAGCTCTCACCAGAGTACTGAGTCATTTGCTAGGTCACCAGTTCACTTCCTGTTTGCTGTGTTCCAAGCGTTTCACGTTCACTTGTTAAATTGTCTTCTGTGCATGACCTATATTCTTACGTTTATTGACAACATTTTCGAATTGCCAATATGGATTGTTTGCTACTGACTGCCTGTTTGGTTTCTGACTACGCCTGGACATCGACTTTGACTTTCAGTTGTGTTTTTGGTATTGTTTGCCTTGTGATTAGGTTAATGAAACCCTGCTCATGGATTCTAACTCGCCTCTGGTGATGAATGTTGTTGTTTTATTTTTATTTTTTTCTTGTTTTTTTGGCCTGGAGGATGGCAAGCAGTTAGTTTGCTGTATTTGTTGCACTCCAGAAGAAAGAAAGTCAGTTTCTATATGCTTTTGCTGTTTTATCAGCTATTGTTATATGAAATCCTCATGCAGCTGGTGCTGACTGATGTCAGTAAATGACTGCACATGCAAAGAAGTAAAAAAAAAAAAAACTGTTCTCATACAAAAGTGACTCAATACAACCTGAACAACATTACATTTGTGCGTTCAGACATGCCTAAAAATGAAATCGGCCCTTGATTCACTGATCATCAGCAGGTGTGCAGACCTCTATAAAAGCAGAAGTCATGGCATTTTTCTGGTTTGAAACATTCAGGTGTGTGTCAACATAATACCAAGAGGGAAAGACATAAGCAATGGTTCTAGAGATGCAATTGTTGCTGCACATTAATCTGGGCAGGGTTATAAAATGATTTCCTAACAATTGGAGTCCAACATTCAAGCATTCAATACAGTTTTTTCAGTCTTCCCAGGAGAGAAGTCCATGACAGCATAATTAGAAGAAGACTGAACAACTATGTACTAAGAAGAATTTAAAAGAGGGGGTACTATTAGGCTATTGGCTATTTTTAAAAATGGCTATATTTTATAGTACTGCGGCTACTTGCACTGTTGTAACATGGTCTCTTCTGCACCCGTAAAAGTCTCACATGCTCAAAGTTTATTCCACATTCTAGCTGTAATATCCTTTGTCTAAAAACCTATGCAGTGTTCACTATTGTCTGTGCAACCATGTCTAAAGCAACCAGTCAATAATACAGTATGTTAAATAATTTCCATAAAACATCTCTTGTAATGCCTACATGGTTTCATGAACTTGTAAAGCATCTAAACACAGCCAATTAACTGTACTTTCAGTTATTAATTTTTTTAATTTATACTTTTGTTCTGGTCAATAATGATTAACATTTTTGATATCTACTAGACTAGCAACGGATTCTGTTGTGTTTCAAACTTAAAAAATACTGTGAGTAACCCAGTCAGATACTGTAGATATCTAGAAAAAGCAGGTTCTTTGTGGAGTACTTGTACTTTTGTTATTAAACATTACTTTCAATCAAGTACATTTACTGTAGAGCACATGCATACTTACAGTAGTACTTGATTTTGCAAAATTGAACTTCTATTGTAGTGTAATATATTTTTAGGCAAGAAAAGCGAGTTCACCACTCTAATTTCAGCAAACATTTTAGTATATCTTCTCAAAGGACAATACTATAGAAATGAAACTTGGCTATACAGTATTTTAGGCCATGTCCACACGTAGCCGGGTATTTTTAAAAACCTATCTCATTGTTTATTATTATTAATTCTGTAGTGTTTAGTGTCTATAGTCTATAAACCTGTCTACAAAGCTAAAACATAATTTGATCAACTATAGCCTCTGCAAATTCATATCGTTATTTCTGTTACTTTTGCCAGCCCTTCAAGCTAGTTTAGGTTAACTAGCTGGCTTGTTTAACTACAGCCAGGACTTCTCTTACACTCAACTGTCCCTTGTTACTGCCTCTGTGTCTCTGCCTCAGCTAAGGTTAAGGCAAGAGCATATACAGTATCCTCTTAAGACCTGAGCTTTAATTTTGCAAACATTTTTTACTTTTCCTGTATATTTGGGATTACTGGGTCCTGATAAATTCAATTCAATTCAATTTTATTTATATAGCGCTTTTAACAATGGTCATTGTCTCAAAGCAGCTTCACAAAAATGAAAGAAAATTTACAAAAAAAAAGAGATTTTTTTTTTAGAAAATAAAATAAATATAAAATGTAAGCATTTTCCTTGAACACAAGATCGTTTTTGAAAAAAACTATCCTCACATGATGGCATTAGGTTTATTTTACTGCATAAGTTACACTGAAAATGATTAAAAACTGTGTGACATTATATTGAGTGACAAGTTCACATTGAGGAACATCATAGTGTGATGCTTATTTTCCAGCATCTGCTGCCTATTTTACACACATATACTTCACCAATGTTACACTCACACACACATGGATAAAACTACAACTACTGCAGCTACTTGCATTGTTGTAATGTGGTCTCACACATATCTCACACACATTACAAATTTTAACACTCATACACACATCTCTCTTACACGCTCGCACGCAGAAACACACACATACTAACACGCACATCACAAATGTTAACACACAGACTCGCACTCCACACACACAAACAAGCACATTTACTCGTTACACACAGACACACACAACAAATATTTAGGGCCCAAGCTGACATTAGCCCTGGATAGTGTGTGATGTGTGCAAGTTGTGTGGTGCAACCGGGTGACGATGACTTTTTCGAGGTCTCAACACACTCCGATAACACACAGGTTGTGCGGTGCCCCCGGGGTGGGTGCTTGGGCCCGTCATCATTGCTTGCAACTTATTTATTATTGTTATTATCATTTAATAAATCTGGCATTGTGTATTTTTTTTTTTTTACCAACTTTTGACTAATTGCTTTCTTCCTCTTTTGTAAGTCTTTTGCATAAAAGCTTATTCTAAATGTAACAACAAAACTAGCAGTAGTAGTAATAATAATAATAATATTTATTTTTATTATTATTTTAACTATAAAAGAGTACATTTAAGTACACTTATTATGAAATAATTCATAAATGCTTTATTTACAGTATAACCTGTTATAATTTTGGAAATGTGTTTGTGTACTATTCATTCTTTACATCTTACTTCTTTAGTAATTTTATTATACTAAGCTTTTCCCCCCAAAAAATACTTTAAAAGATAAAAGTAAATGGTAAAGTAAATAAGACCATTCAGCACACTACGGTTTTTATACATCATATGGATTGCTGCCCAATGACTGTCTATCCTTAAGCTTCCATCCACCTTGAGCTCACTTATTCCCTACCCTATACTGTAGGATGGGCAGATTTGAACTAATTTCCTGGTTATTTATCAATAAAACATTTATGAATTATTTCATAAGTACACTTAATAACAATTATTATTTTACAACTGTAAAAGAATACATGTATTATTGTTGTTGTTACTACAACTACTACTACTACTACTGCTGTATAGTATTGTTATTGTTATATTTAGCCTATGCATTTAGAATAAGATCTAAAATGCTTACAAAAGAGGAAGAAAGCAATTAGTAAACAGTCTGTCATAATACCCAGTGCCATGTTTATTTATTATTATTATTAATAATAACAATAATAATAATAATAATAATATTAATTATTGCTATTATTATTATTAATAATAATAATAATAATAATAATAATAATAATAATAATAATAATAATAATAATTATTGCTAATTATCACAAATTATCACAATATTTTAATGCAAAATCATAATTAAATCATAGTATTCTACCTCACTCTGCTCCTACTCATACACCACTTTGCACATATTTTGCACACTGTTATGCTAATGACTAGAGAGAATCCATTTCAATTCTATTTTATTACTTGTACATAGTGTACATTTTTTCCAGCCAAAGTTTCCTATATTTTCTATAATGTATAATTCTTACATTTTAAATTATATATTCGTATTTCATCTTTTAATTATAATAATAATAATAATATATTTTATTTATAATCGTCTTTCATAACACTCAAGGACACTGTACAAAAAACAATCAACAATGTTGTTGGTCTTTTGGCTGCTCCCGACAAGGGGTCGCCACAGCGGAATATCCAGTCCGCACTACAACTTGGCACAGGTTTTACGCCGGATGCCCTTCCTGATGCAACCCTGCCATTTTATCATGTGAAATACAAACAACCAAACACCACAGAAAAAAGAAGCATGTACAAAAGAAACAGTGAATTTAAAGAGAATAAGCTTTAGAAAACAGGTTTTGAGTCTGGTTTTAAAGAGAGAGAGAGAATCTAATGTCAGGTGGGAGGGAGTTGCTCTACTCCCCAGGCGAATGGAAACGGATGATCTAAGAGAACGAGAGGAAGTGACAATTTGAAGTAGATCGAGTAGATACCTTGAAAGTGAGCAAAATGATTTTAAATTCAATTTTGTATTTTATGGGAAGCCAATGAAGTTGCTGCAGAACAGGGGTGATGGGATGGAAAGAGGGGGTTTTGGTAATGATGCGAGCTGCTGAGTTTTGGACAAGTTGTAGCTTATTTTAAATTCCTTATTAGAATATTTTTTTTAACGCTCTATTTTTCTTTTTATTATTATATTCTTATTTCATATTCTTTATTTGAATACTTTTTCTTTTAAATTTTTAGGTCATGGGCAGTTGTAAAAACATTTCACTGCATATCATACTGTGTATGACTGACTGTGTATGTGACAAATAATTTTTTTTGTCCACCTCTGTCAGAGTTTGAACAGTACTGACTGCAATTTTCAAATGTTGAGATTTTTTTTCATATCCTTTCCATCCTTTTCCTAGCCTGTTTGTGTCAACCTGTGTGTTTAAAATGTAGCCAAACACTTAAGGGTATGTAAACATTTGATCAGGGTTGTTTGGGTGATTTCAGTCATCATTCAGTTTTAAAAAGGAGTCAAAAAGCTATGTGACAATTAAATTACTTCTTGTCACTACTATCCTTAAATATATAAATACGTTTTGCCGTATCAGTCATATTTTCCAAATAAATGGCAATTTTGAACATTTTCTTTCATTTCTTCCAATGAAATTTGTGTTCATTTAAGGTATACGGTAAGGTATCAGGGCCAAGGACAAAGGCAAAGAGAAAGAAAAGGAAAAGAAAGAGACAGGGACAAAGACCCAGCCTCTGCCTCCCTAAGATGTCGGCGCGATTGCACTCTCTCAGGTTAAGTATAAAAGTTCAGAAGACACACACCCCTCTGTCTTAAATAAATCCTCTGTAAGGGCGAACGCCCCGAAAGGATCTTAAGTTTTTATATTTAATCTCCAGAGCCCCGTCCGAACATGAAACAGTATAAGAAATAAAATAAACAAGCAGAACGATTATTTTGAGTAGAAAGAAGTACAAACTTAATTTAATCCTACCCCTTTTGACTACTTGACAATTTCAGTCAATTTATACTGCACATAGTATACATATATACATACATACATACATACATACCTATATAGACACAAGTATACCTACATATACCCAAATCCTACACACATATATACAGTACATATACAGTACATACGTCCAACATATATACATACACACAAATACTGCACACAAATCCATACACATACTGTACCCTTATCCATACAATGACACTCCACCTTTGCTATTTATTCAAACATGTTCGCACCATATAATATACACAAAATACTCCTATACAATAAGATTAACCTAGGCCCTCCTTATTCCTGTACTTTGTAAGGATCACTTCTTTAGATTTCCTTGTAAACTGTTTTATATTTGATATTTGTTTTAATTCCTCACCTAATCTGTTCCACAGTTTCACTCCACAGACAGCTATACAAAAGCTTTTAATTGTCGTATGGATGCTATGCACCTTTAAATTTAACCTGCCTCTTAAATTATAACTCCCTTCTCTCTCTAAAAAAACATTTCTGTACATTTTCAGGTAACAGATTATTCCTAGCTTTATACATAGTTACTGCAGTTCTAAATTCCACAAGGTCAAATAATTTTAACATTTTAGATTGTACAAACAATTGAGTTGGTGGGGTCACGAAATCCTAAATTAAAGCTTAAAAATGAATCGTTTCCTCCTGTTAAATGTCTGTGTCAAGTAGCCAAAGAAAATTAACCTTACCAACAGTAGAGGATGGAATATTGTCAGTCAAGAAGACACTTGTTCACAATCAGAGAGTCAGAGAATAACTGAAAGGCTAGTCAAGTTATATGTGGTTATATACATTTACCCATGCTATGACTATTAGGTATAATGCAATGCAGCTTTGTCTTTGTTCACTCAGAGCTAAACCACAGTGTGGTTTCACACCTTCAGTACCTTTGTTCCCATCAGCTGCTGGAGAACTTCTTCTGCATATTTTTAGTTTGTTAGCTGGTAAGGTGGTGTTTTTTTTTTTTTTACTCAGACTCTGAATTACTTCAAATAGCACCATCTTTAGAAAATAAATTAATAAATAACAGGCCAAGATGAAATGCATTTTTTTTCTTTTTTTAATGTGATCGGAAATTCCTGCTTTTTGAAAATCTAACAAATATTTTTTTGTCTATCTATATATCTAACTATGTGTAAGGTATTATAATATTGTAAGACATTGTAATCTAATAAAAAGATTTGTGCCCTGAGAACAGACCTCTCACTGTGCTTCCTGATGCCTCATGTAGTAACACCATCTATATCCTGTACCCAGACGAATATACATCCAAATGGCTCTTGTCTGCTAGAACCCTTTTGTTTAATCAGAAGAATGTAAATATATCTCCTCTCTCCTGTCTGTCTCCGGGTCCCTCTATGACTGACATCTTAATGACTGGTTCTTCTGGTGTTCAGGATGTAGCACCGTTTAAATGTGCTCTCTTTGCTGAGAATAAA
>JAQKPX010042860.1:0-10465 GCA_030068255.1 Clarias angolensis | reverse complement strand
CCTGTCCAGGGTGTACCCTGCCTCGTGCCCTAAGCCTCCTGGGATAGGCTCCAGGCCCCTGCGACCCTGAATACAGGATAATTCATTCTCGTGTCTGACCATCTTCCATTTTTTTAGCCATCTTAATCGGACATGAACACAGCATTATTTTCCCGAGTCATTCGATTTGTAGTCTAGGAAAATGTCAAAGCATATCAAGGTGCAGTTTACTGACCTTTACTACAGTCATTTGGGCGATGTTTGAGATACCTGCCCTGCTGTTGGGGGTAAAGGTAAAAGGTTGTTTTGTCTTTTCACGTTATTGGCGGGGAGGCTTACTGGTTTCCTGCTCTGGCTCAGTCCACGTGAGAGCTACAAGGCTGATTGTCCTGCCGTCATGAGTACATGTGGAGGAGCTGCTCTCTGTCTGCTGTTTCTGTTTGGTCTGATCCAAACTCCGACATGTGTGACAGCAGGGAAGGTCCTCGTCTGGCCTGCGGAATTCAGTCACTGGCTTACCATCAAAATCGTCATAAATGAGCTCATAGCAAGAGGACACAACGTGACAGTCGTTACGCACAGTGCTACACCGTCTGTAACGACAGATCCGTCTCCTGGCTACAATGTGGAGATCATACAGGTGCCTCACAGCAAGAAAGACATGATGGACAGCTTGAACAAGGCTTTAAAGTTCTTTCTGTACGACATGCCGTATACCAACACGGTCCACGCTTTTCTGAAGTTCATTGAAATTATGGACGAAATGTTTGAGCAGAATCGAGTATTTTGCAGGGAGCTTTTTGCACGTGAAGATCTGCTGGAGAAGCTGAAGCAGGAACGGTTTGATATTGTTCTCACAGACCCCATTGTTGTTTGTGGGGACCTGCTAGCACAGAAGCTCAACCTGCCGTTTATTACCAGTATGAGATTCACATTTGCGAGCATTATGACGCGAACGTGTGGACAGCTGCCAGCACCACCATCCTATGTGCCAGCTGTTGGCCTGCTGTACACGGATCAAATGGATTTCCTGCAGAGAGTGAAAAATATCTTGTTTATTGTCTTTAATGATGTGATGTATAATCTCATGGCAAGACTGAAATGGGATCACTTGTATACAGAAATCATGGGTAAATGATAATCTCTCATTTGTGGTTTAAAATTTAGGCTGCAGGTTAAGAAACATTGTTCTCAGCAAAAGATTTTCAAGCTTTTTTTTTTTTAAATAGAAAAAGAATGAAAAAGAATCCAGGAAGCATGCTACTGAAATAATATTGTTTATTAGATTACAAGCAGTAGTGGTCATCATTTAAGCCAATCAGCTCAAGATCTCTGTCTTTTGTGTCTGACAGCTATAATACTCACAAATTACAAGCTCTGGAGCTGTAAAGTGGTGCACTGGGTAGCATTATCACCTTGCAGCTTAAGGTCTTTGGGTTATATCCCAAAATGTTTTTCTGCCTGTCCATCATTTTGCAGGTTCTCTGTATGTTGGCATTGTTTTTTTTTCTCTAGGTTTTGCAGTTGCTCCCCATTGTCCAGAAAGATGCATGTAGGCAGACATGCTATGCTTAATTGCCCATAAGTATAAATTAATGTGTGAACGTACAGTACTGTGTGTACCCGTCCAGCTCAAAGCTCAAGGTAGGTTTCTGGACCACCCTGTCCTGGACCAGGATAAATACCTTACTGAAGATTTCTATTTCTGGTGAATACAGTCATTAGCACAACATGCGCGATATTATTAAGGAGCTCGTCGACCATAATCGCAGCATGACCGTTCTCACACACTCTGGTGAAGCATGGTCAAAAGGAACGGATCAGATTCCTGTCTTTTGAAATCAACATGGTGCAAGACATGCAAGGAGAAGTTTCTCACCCAATGACTATTAAAAAGCTTAAAGTATTTCGGAACATGATGTCTGGAATGTCTCGTTATACACAGCTTGTATGCAGTGAAATGTTTAATAACAGGGATCTTGTTACGTTTCTGAAGGATTTGCAATTCGATATACATCTGCTTGATCCCATGCTCAAGTCAGACATCTTCTATTTTTTTTTTTTTTTTTTTTTAGCCATCCTTCTGCTTTATGATAAGATATGAGTGCATCATTCGTGATCTAGGAAAATCAAGGTTCACTGATCATTTACTGACCTTTACTACAGATATTTGGGTGATGTTTGAGATACCTGCTCTGCTGTTGGGATTAAAGGTCAAAGTTTTTTTTTTTTTCTTTTTTCACTGGATTGGCATAAACGTTCTCCGGTTTCCTGCTCTGGCTCAGTCCATGTGAGAGCTACAAGTCTAATTGTCCTGCCGTCATGAGTGCATGTGGAGGAGCTGCTCTCTGCCTTCTGTTTCTGTTTGGTCTGATCCAAACTCCGACATGTGTGACAGCAGGGAAGGTCCTCGTCTGGCCTGCAGAATTCAGTCACTGGCTTAACATGAAAGTCATCATAGATGAGCTTATAGCAAGAGGACACAACGTGACGGTCGTTACGCACAGTGCTACAGCGTCTATACCGACAGATCCATTTCCAGGCTACAATGTGGAGATCGTACAGGTGCCTCACAGCAAGAAAGACATGATAGTCACTTTGAACAGCCTTATAAAGTACTGGGCATACGACCTGCCGAATACCAACATGATCCAAGCTGTTCTGAAGTTGATTAAAATAATTGACGATATGATGGAGCAGAATCAAGTATTATGCAGGGAGCTTTTTGCACGTGAAGATTTGCTGGAGAAGTGGAAAAAGGAACAGTTTGATGTTGTTCTCACGGACCCCATTGTTGTTTGTGGGGAACTGCTAGCAGAGAAGCTCAACCTACCATTCGTCCACAGTCTGAGGTTTACATTTGGGAGCGTTATGGAGCGAACATCTGGCCAGCTGCCAACACCACCATCCTATGTGCCATCCGTTGGTCTGCTTTACACGGATCACATGGATTTCCCTCAGAGAGTGAAAAATATGTTGTTTAATGTCTTTAATGATATAGTCGTTCATCTCATGGCAAGAGTGAAATGGGATCATTTCTATACAGAAGTCATGGGTAAGTGATAATCTCTCATTAGTGATTAAATTTAACCTGCAGATTTTAGAAATTCAGGATTGTATTACTATAAATACGTATTTAAAAATAGAATCCAGGACGCATATTGCTGTAATAATGCTATGCACTCACTTTATTTTAAGGCCAATTTGTGTCTGGCAATACAAAATTTTAAAGCACAATCTCTGGAGTTAACGAGGATAGCTTAAGGACCCCAATTTGGATCCTGAACTGGTTTTCTGTCTGTACAGACATTCACGTGTTCTTTGAGCGTTTGCATGGGTTTCCTTCAAGTTGTGAGGTTTCTGCATTATGTGTTTTTCTCCTGGTTGACAAGCTTGTCCGGGCTGACCTGTAAGTAAGGCAGTCACATCAAGCGAGTCTTTCCACAAATATATACTTAACACAGGGCCGAAAGGAATGGTTTAACTTCATGTCTTTTGGTTTGGAAGCTGTTACTGTATTTATTCAATATTGTTTTTTTATATAGAACTTTTAACAGTGGTTACCAGATCAAAGGCCAGTAGTAGGTAATTTACCACTTTAACCAATGCTGCTCCTATTTTATGATGTGACCTATATCCTGTGACTGATATACTGTATTTCAGGAATGTTATTCCTACAGTATGTAGATAAGAGCAGTTTTTATATTTCGATGTACATCTGTATTAACCCTTGATGCCTTGTTCATACTCATGTTTGACATATTTAAAATTTTTTGTTATCCTTTGGCTTTGTGATACCAGACGAATATAGCATTATTTTCCTGAGTCAGTCTTAGTCTGAGAAAATCAAATGTCAAAGCATATCAAGGTGCAGTTTCCTGACCTTTACTACAGATGTTTGAGGTACCTGCTCTGCTATTGAGAGTAAGGGTCAAAGATTGCTTTTACTGTACGTGCTTGATGAGGAGGTTTGCTGGATTTCTGCTCTGGCTTAGTCCATATGGGAGCTACAAGGCTGATTGTCCTGCCGTCATGAGTGCATGTGGAGGAGCTGCTCTCTGCCTTCTGTTTCTGTTTGGTCTGATCCAAACACCGACATGTGTGACAGCAGGGAAGGTCCTCGTCTGGCCTGCAGAATTCAGTCACTGGCTTAACATCAAAGTCATCATAGATGAGCTCATAGCAAGAGGACACAACGTGACAGTTGTTACGCACAGTGCTACACCGTCTATACCAACTGATCCGTCTCAGAACTACAATGTGGAGATCGTACAGGTGCCTTACAGCAAGAAGGATGCTATAGACGTCTGGAACAAGATTTTAAAGTACTGGACATACGACCTGCCGAATACTAACATAATCCAAGCTGTTCTGAAGCTGAATAAAATAATTGACGAAATGTTAGAGCAGAATCGAGTATTTTGCAGGGAGCTTTTTGCACGTGAAGATCTGCTAGAGAAGTGGAGAAAGGAACAGTTTGATGTTCTTCTCACAGACCCTATTGTTGCTTGTGGTGAACTGTTAGCAGAGAAGCTCAACCTACCAGTTATTCATAGTTTAAGGTTTACATTTGGGAGCGTTATGGAGCGAACCTGTGGTCAACTGCCAACACCACCATCCTATGTGCCATCCGTTGGCCTGCTTTACACGGATCACATGGATTTCTTGCAGAGAGTGAAAAATATATTGTTTATCGTCTTTAATGATATAGTGTTTAATCTCATTGCAAGAGTGAAGTGGAATCATTTCTACACGGAAATCATGGGTAAATGATAATTTCTCATTTGTGGTTTAATGTAGGCTTCAGGTTTCAAGACTGTCTTTTGCCTCTGACGGCAACAATCTCTGGAGTTGTAAAGTGGTGCAATGGGTAGCATTATCACTTTGCAGCTTAAGGTCTTTGGGTTAGATCCTAAGATGGTTTTCTGCCGATCCAGAGTTTTGCAGGATCTCTATATGTTGGGATTGTTTTTCCTACTAGGTTCTACAGTTTGCACTGTCCAGAAACATGCATGTAGGTTGACTTGTTATGCTAAATTGTATAAGTATAAATGAATGTGTGAAGGTATGTCAATACAGTACAATAACCTGGCATCCTGTCTAGGAAAAAGATAGGTTTCTGCCCCATCATGTTCCTGACCAGGATAAATACATTACCGAAGATGAATGAATGAATGAGAATGTTTGAAAATGCTGGCACATTGTGTTAGAAATATTTAAGTGATCTTATTAGCTCTTATTACACCTTTTCCAATAGTCATTCTGAATAGGCTCTTTATTAATGATCTACCACAAGATTAGAGTGACATTTGTCCAAGTTCCTATCAGTTATTGGAGGTCATCAACCACATTGTAAGCAAACAGTTGTTGGGCAACATTCCTCCTGTTTTTGGCAAGTAGTGACAAATCTGAGGTGTATTTTTCTATACAGTGTAGAGCATAGAATTAGTGAGGAACAAATCTTGCACCTGCTCAGTTATTTTGTTCCTGAGCTTATCTGGAATAGCTCAGAGTGGCAATGTGTCTGGTGAATACAGTCCATGCTCAATGTTGTTGAAGAACTTGTGGATCAGACCCACAGTGTGACCATTCTCACGCATTCTGCCTCACCTACAAATAAACATAGTCAAAAGGAGCAGTTGAGATACATGCCTTTTGTAACAGGAGGTAAACAACATGTGGCAGAACTTCATCAGTGTATGAATGCAGGAAAGCCCACTGATAAAACCTTTTGGAACGTGATGTCAATGAAATTCTAGTAACTTTACTAATTTCTAGTGACTTTACTAAAGTTAAACTTTACTTGAATTTTCATGTACTTCCGTATGACCCCATGATGCCATGTCCTGGCTGGATGTTTAAGGTTTGAGCTGCCCAGTTTGTTTTCTCTCCGAATCACTTTGCGCCCCAGAGGTACAACTTATACCCTCTTATGGGTGAATGTTCTAACACAGCTTGCAAGCCTCTTCAAATATGGTACATTTTATATGTCTACAAAATTCTTGCTGTGCATTAGAATCCGTCAAAATTGGTCTCAATGTTAAGTCTATGGGATTTTTTAAAAGTCCCCCAAAATAGAACCCCATTCCCAAATAAGCCGCACGATTTGACACCTCTTTCATGGGTCTATGACAAACGGCACTGGACTAGTTACGCGCCAAAGTTTGTAGGGAAGAATAATTTTTTTTTTTTTAAAGAAAAAGAATAATAAGCCTGCAAGATAATACAAGTGATGCTTTGCTTCGCAAGCACTATTAATTATATTCTCTACACTGTATAGAAAAATACACCTAATACAAACTTGCCCATTTTTGCTCTTGTGCTTCACAGGCAAACCGACAACATTATGTGAGTCACTTGGTAAAGCTGACATCTGGTTAATCCGCACTTATTGGGATTTTGAATATCCACGACCACTCCTCCCAAACTTCAAATTTGTTGGTGGATTACACTGCAAGCCGGCAAAACCTCTACCGAAGGTAAGTTTATTGTACTGTTCATTCTTTTGTATTCATATGTATTATCTTGCTTTCTTATAGAAGTTTGAACACCCCATTGTTTTCCTGATTCATATTCACTCTTGGAAAAGTCCATACAAAGGTGTAGCCGATTGACCTTTACTACAAATCTTTTATGATTATGAAACCTTTACGACGTCACTGGTGTTACCGTGCTGTAGGTGAAAAGGCAAGAGTTCTTTGTCGTTGTGAAGTCCTTTTTTGCATAAGCACATCTACAGGTATCACACAAAGTAAAGCCTGTATTACCTCGATATATTAGACTTGATTGTATTTAAAATGATAAATGAATTAGAAGCAAATAGCAAAAGAAAAACTCCATTCAACTCCAAAACCTGTCTCATTCATGACTTTGCATTTTGTTTTTTGTTTTTTGTAGGAAATGGAGGAGTTTGTCCAGAGTTCAGGAGATAATGGTATTGTAGTGTTTTCACTGGGCTCCATGGTAAAAAACCTCACCAAAGATAGAGCAAACACCATCGCTTCAGCACTCGGACAGATTCCACAAAAGGTCAGAGTTCACACAATGAACTGCACATTTAATTCCTCATGGATTTTATGTGCCAAGCAGCACCTCTGGCACGGTTTCAGAGATTTCCCTCCATGCTTTGTCTATACCACTTATCGTGTGTCGGGTTGCAGGGGGCATAAAGCCTAAACAAGGGAACTTAGGGCACAAGACAGCGTAGACCCTGGATTTGGTGCCAACACATTGCAGGGCTGAAGCACACGCTCACATTCACACATGCAGTCATTCACTACAGACACCTTGGAAATGCCAGTCAACTCATGTCTGGAGGCAAAATTCAAACCCCCAAGTCTGGAGGTGTAAGGTCACAGTCACACATATATTTCAGAGACTTCTTAACTGGAAAAACACCGGCACAAAATAAGTATAATTATAAATTTTTCTTAATTGTATATAAAGTGTTTTGATGGTGCATGAGGTAGTTTTGGGACCTCACAGCTAAGCTCCTGGGATTCCTCTGGGTTCTTCTTTCTCCTTCCACCTTTTAAAAAAATTAATAGATAGGCAAAAGCGACGAAGATTTTCCAGTACGTTTTTGATCTCTTAAGTTCTGATACATGAAAGATCTGTATATTATGTGTAATTTCAGGTTTTGTGGCGATATGCAGGCAAGAAACCGGAAACACTCGGTCCTAATACAAGAATCTATGACTGGATTCCTCAGAATGATTTACTAGGTAAGGAACATCTTTAATATAGCTATATTATGCTATATTATTGCATTCTGTTGAAGTTATTTGTAACTACAGGACATCCTAAAACCAAGGCCTTCATCACCCATGCTGGGACTAACGGATTATATGAAGCTATTCATCACGGAGTTCCAATGGTGGGCCTGCCGCTGTTTGGTGATCAGCATGACAACATATTTCACATGCAAACTAAAGGAGCTGCCATTGTGCTTGACTTCAACAAAATGGAGAGCAAGGACTTGACGAAGGCTCTCAATGACGTCATTAACAATCCATCGTGAGTTGATGTTATGATTTCAATAAGGGAAGCCTCTTTAGTATTAAGATCACTTTACGGGTGCTTAATTTATCTATCCATTAAGGAACACCTGTAGTCCAACTAGGGTCCATGGAGGACAATGGTGACCATTGTATTTATTTCCATTTTTACGACTGTGGTAGAACCAAGGATGCTTAATATGTAACAGGAAAGGTCATGGTGGCAATAGGCTGAGATGATCAGAACCACAGACATCTCCAAAAATATCAGAATATTAGAATACTCTTGTTGTTATTTTATGGTTTTTTGTTTCTAAAATGTTAACATTATCATCACAAACTTACACACACCCTACAAAGCCCAGGGGTTCCCTGAATGTGAAACCCTGAGTTAGAGTTATACTTTATGAGACTCTGGTCTCATGCAGATACAGTCTCATTCTCGCTCTCTTGTCTACTGGAAAAACCCAACTCTCACCCTGGGAGCGGTGTTCTCAATTATTTCCAAAACTCAAAAGAGAAACCTTCACTGCTATTAAAAGTCTGGTACATTAGCCTATGTTGTTGTGAAATACGGGCAGACAAAAAAAAAAAAAAAAAGAAAACAAAAACAAAAACAAAAAAAAATATATATATATATATCCATTTGAGAAGACTTTTAAGTTAAGACTGGTCATCACATGCCTGCCACCCAAGTGGCATTTGCACCTGACCCCCACCCTTCATCTGGCAGTATGTCATTGTTTACGGGTTTCTAATCTGTTGCTTCCCTCGGGTCTGTTCACCAAGAGTACCCATAGTGGGAGCAATAAACCCCCAGTGTCTCGTGCATTTTTCTGTCTGTATATGTCTTCACGCAATATACCACAAACTTTAATACTGTCTTTCCTCAGCTACAAAGAAAGCATTAAGAGGCTGTCCAGAATCCACCACGATCAACCGATGAAGCCGCTAGACCAGGCCGTGTTCTGGATCGAGTTTGTGATGCGCAATAAGGGGGCCAAGCACCTGAGGGTTGAATCACATAACCTCACTTGGTATCAGTACCACTGCTTGGATGTGGTGGCCTTTTTGCTCTCCATAACTGCACTGATTGTGTTCATCTTTGTGAAAACATGCAGTTGGTTATTCCGTAAATGTTGCAGAAGGACCACAACAAAAAGGAAGAGAGAGTGAATATAAATCTGAGTATTGCTTATAAATTATTTTTTTATGTTAGATTATAATGCTCTGTATTAATTATACATGTACATGTCAAAGATTACTTTTAAATGATTACATCATTACAGTATTGGGAACAAATCAATGAGACAGATTTTTTTTTTTATTTAGATGTATTTAAAAAATCGAAAAATAATCTATCATGTACAATGTCATTTTATTTTTTTAATAAACCTTAAAACATTTTTAGCTTAATTTCTGATACAATAAAAATATTTAATAAATATACTTACACATTATGCAAATGAATGTAAATGTCTGCACACCTCTATTATAATTGCAGGGCCTTGTGAAGTAAAACCAAAGTTAAACCAAGATACATCATGCAACAACATTTTGTAATAGAATATGTGACTGTGCACAGAATTAACCAATCACCAATCAAAAATTATCATACAACTGTCATCTATGAACTGTGATTCTGATTTACCCCAAATAAAGATAAGCAATTTCTCAACATCTTGTAGTCATACTCTTGCCATGGTTCACAGAGCCCTTACAAAGCATGGTCTCTTCTTGCTGCAAGGTATAGAGCAAAAGTGGAGTACAATAGAATCTCCAAAACATTTAAGGACAGCTAAAAAGGACAGAGAAAAAAACTTATCAAGGAGGCTGCCAAGAGACGTGCAACAACATTAATGGAACCACAGGAATATCTGGTCATGTGACAACAATTTCTAAATATGTCTTCCATTTTTTTTCTGGTTGGGGTGGCTAGATGGATCCCTTTCTCTCATAAAAAAAATCAAGCCTACAGTACCTAAATTGAGCCAAATTAGTTGGCAAAGTGTATGCGGCAAGGCATGATTTTTTTAGGCATAATTCAAGAAGATATAGACAGACCCATAAATTTGGGAACAAAACTTTTTTTCCTGACATTTGGCCTCTGTACATAACCAAACTGAATTTGAAATGAAAAGATATGAGCAAAGTCAAGATTTTCATCTTTCAATTAAGTGGTGTGATAAAAGTGTGATATAAATCATTTGTCAATTGAAATATATATATATATATTTCCCCACACTTTTTATCCTGGACTCACACTGCCATTAGGGTGGCACATTATAACACCAGTCAAAAAACTGGCCACTAATTCCATGGTGTTTCCTGATTTTTATTTTTTTCTACATTGTAAAACAATGCTGAAGTCACTCAAGATAAGCAATAATTTCCTTTGAATAGTTGATGTTGAGATGTATTTGCTACTCATGCTCTGTAAAGCCTTCTTAACGGCTCTAATCTGCGGTGCTGTCTGTTAATTGTTGATC
>JAQKPX010042254.1:0-10495 GCA_030068255.1 Clarias angolensis | reverse complement strand
GAAAATCTGCATTGTCATTGCAGAAAAGTGGACAGTGCAAGACAAAAACAGCTAAAATAAAAACTGTACCAAGAGTAGAGACATAAATATGGACACGTGTATTGAAAAACATTGGTGTGTGTGTGTATGGAAGCCCTTTTCTGAAAACGTGCGTTTTTAAAGGCCAGATCTGTACAGACACTCACTCTGCCCTACACAGAAACTCTGTCATGATTCTTTTCAAAGGTAAAGTGCAGGTACATTTGTTAGTTTTTTTTTACTTTAAAGCAGTGATTCCCTTAGTATGCGCTCGCGAGTGTGTCATTAGCAATGTTCCTTAATAAAACAGTCTTTCCGTTTTTTGCACGCACATTATACACACACACACAGCGCCTGCGTGCATAAACGGAAACTCTTCTGTCGGGATTTATTTTTACTTATTTTAAAGGTTAATTTGCTTTATTTTTACTTTATATTTTGTATTTATTATTTTTATGTATTTATTTTTTTGGGCTGTGAACGAATAATTAGAGTTTTCATTATTTCTTATGGGAAAATTAAATTTGGTTTACGAGTGTAAACTTCCAGAATTAATTATGCTCGTAATCCAAGGTTCCACTGTATATATATATTTTGTGTCTGTGTGTGTGTTTTAGGGGGTATTCAAAAAGCTCCTGTATGGCCTGTGTTTCTTTCATGCCCTTGCCCAAGAGCGGAAGAAGTTCGGACCCCTGGGCTGGAACATCCCCTATGAGTTCAATGAAACTGACCTGCGTGTCTCAGTTCAGCAACTGCACATGTTCCTTGACCAATATGAAGTAAGAATACACACACATGCACACGCACAGTGCATACACTTCTGCTATTCTGCACAGTTCATTGACTTCTGAAGTGTCCTGAAATTGCCAACTGACACCTAGTATGCCAGCACATAATCAAAAGCATGAATTATTCTGTAGACAAAGCTGTTATTTATAGTTGTTGTCATGGTTTCAATGCTTCAATATAATTAGATATAATAATGTTTCAATATAATTGAGGAATTTAATAATAAAATTTAATAATAATTTACCATAATTTAAATGAATATCAGCATTAGAAAATAACTTATTAACCACATTAACCATACATACAAATAAAGTCAAATTTAGTAATTGTTTAATTATGTACCTCAAGGGACCCCTGTGCATCACCTCATATGTGGATAATCCTTATCGCCTCCAACTAGACTATATAAACTGCTTTCATTAATAATTTTTTTTGTTTGTTTTAGGATGTGCCGTTTGATGCTCTGCGCTACATGACAGGAGAGTGTAACTATGGAGGACGTGTGACGGATGACTGGGACCGCCGGACCCTCCGCACCATCCTCTCCATCTTCTACACAAATAAGCTTATTGAAGACCCAGAGTACAAGTTTGACCCAAGCGGGATATACTACTCACCGCCTGAAGGAGATGTAATATCACACTGACACACATACACACCACACACACATACAATGCGTAACGGCACCATAAATCTTTACTGTCTCTGCTTTCTGCGTATGTGCATCAGAAATTGTCTTGTTTCTTTTCCAGCTCATCAGCTACATAGAGTACACCAAAGCACTCCCACTGTACCCATCACCAGAAATCTTTGGAATGAATGCCAACGCTGACATCACCAAGGATCAGGTGGAGACACAGCTCCTGTTTGACAGCATCCTGCTCACTCAGGTTAAAAATCTCATTGTTTAAACCTAGATATTACAAATGAATTTCTCTTGGTCCTAAAGGAAATATCAGTCGCTGTAAAACACAGATTAGTATAGTTCATATGAACTACAAGCAAAGTCCTGGTATTTAATTATGGAACTGAATTTGCTAATCCAGCTTTTCCCTTCATCTTTTTCCCACAGTCTCGGATGACAGGGGGTGATGCTGAATCCTCTGACAAAATGGTTTCTGCGGTGGCTTTAGACATTTTGAGCAAACTACCAGAAGACTTTGACACGGAAGCAGCCATGCGCAAGTTTCCCACCAGTTACAGACAGAGCATGAACACTGTGCTGGTGCAGGAGATGGGTCGCTTCAATAAACTGCTACGGACAATCCGTGATTCATGTATCAACATCCAGAAGGCCATCAAGGTCAGAACCATACTGTAGATAAGATACCTCAAAAAACATTATGCATACTGTACTTTTAAGGCCTTAAGGGACATTATAGAACTCTTAGAGATACTTTTGAAGGCTTTGAGGAACCTTAGATAATTTTTAGAGGTGCTTTTAATATAATGAGGAACCTTTAATGTGAATTCTTAAATGTGAACCGTAAATGGTTAAACCTTAAACGGGAATTCTAAAGCAAGCTTTAGAACCTGTGCAATGTTTTGTGACCTAGATTATCTTTGGAAGCTCTGAGGTACCTAAGAGAAGCCTGTGTGGTGTAGGACAGATGCCCTAGTTTTTGTCACACTTCTTGTTAGCATGCCTGATACTGAAGATAAACAACATATGCCAGATCTTTACCTATTTACCTTTCTGTATAACAGGGGCTGGTGGTGATGTCAGCCGAGCTAGAGGAAGTAGTGACAAGCATCTTGAAGGGCCGTGTACCGGGAATGTGGATGAAAAAGTCATACCCAAGCCTCAAGCCTCTCGGAGGATACGTCAAGGACTTCCTAGAGAGGCTTAAATTCTTACAGGTAAGCGTGGGCTGTCCTGTATGACCACACATACACTATAGCACACAGCACTGACCTAAGAACTTATGTCACTGTACTTACAACATACTGTAAGCATGGTATTTTGTTATATTAAAATATATTCATAAAGATGTTGTAGTGAGTAAAGATTTTTAAAAAGATCATGTAGAAAACATCCTAGCCACCTCTTATAGACTTGTATAAGGTAGCAGTAATGATGATACAGAGTGTTAATCATCCTCATGCTTTCTTTGTGTAGGACTGGTATGATGATGGCACACCAGCTGTGTTTTGGATGTCAGGCTTCTTCTTCACCCAAGCTTTCCTAACCGGAGGTCAGCAAAATTACGCTCGTAAACACGGCATCCCCATCGACCTGCTCAGCTTTGACTTTGAAGTCATGGATGACATGGAGTTCACAGAGGCTCCTGAGGATGGTAAGCCAGAGAGAAACAGTCAGAAAGAAAGAAATGGACAGAAAGGTAGAGCTTTATATTAGGAACTCCATAATGGTCAGATTACGTTTCTCTGTGAACAGGCTCAGGTGTTTGGCATTTAAATGATGCTTGATTTGTATTACCAGGCCCGGTGTGTGCTAAGAAAACATTTCCCACACCACTATACTACCAATAGCTGTCTAAAGTGTTAACACAAGGCAGGTTGTTTAAATCGTGTTCCTATTAAAACAGCTTGTCAGGATGCTTAAGTAGATAGTGTAGTGATAGTGATAGTGTAGCGGGTTTGACTACGGGCGGAAACCCGTTGGAATAATGGGGAGGGAGAGGGTTAAAGGGAGGAAGGAAGGGAAAAAGGAAAGAAAAGATGTACGTGCAGGTCTGTAAGCAATGCCCTGCTGGCATGCGGGTGCGGGCTGGTGAGCAGTGGCGGCAGGAAGAGTGGCAGAGTGGACCAGCGTGGGCAGGGGCTCCTTCCATTTATCACTGGCGCGGCGGCAGGTGACACTCCTCGTCTAGGCGGCTTTTCTGGCTGGGAACAGTAGCCTTGTCGTGAAACACACAGTGGCCTTTTCTTCTTCAGCAGTAGGGTCATGAAATCCGGCTCTGTTTGAGAGTTCCAGTGCTGGGTGGAGCTTCAGCAGTGCTCGCGGCTGTCCTCATTGCCATTCCATTTGTGCCTTTGAAGTCCCAGGTGCATAGCAATGCGCATGCCACTCATCACGTTTATAGTGTCTGCCGCGTGACTCTGCTCGTTATTTCTATGGCACTTTCCAGATCGAGACAAACAGACCGCTAGACAGACATCCCAACTGACCCTGAGCTGAGATTTAGGTGCATGCCACAATAAACATGAGTTATGTATGGATCAGCAAAAATAGAGAAACTATAGGGTATGAGAGAGAGAGGTAGAGACCAGCATGTTTGCATTTCAAGGTTGTGAATGTGTATATAACCCACAGTGTTACCTTTTTCTCCCTGGCAGGGGTCTACGTTCATGGTGTGTTCCTTGATGGGGCACGCTGGGACAGAGAAAAGAAACTGCTAGCAGAGTCTTACCCCAAGGTCCTCCATGACACCATGCCAGCGGTAAGTATTCACCATTTTCTTATTTATATCCCTATGGGTCATTTTACATATTGTAAACAGTTTACAATAACACCTGAGACATTATGTACAGTAAGTTAATCAACAGAGTAAAATTTTAAGCATAAATCACACACATCACTCTATTAGACTGTCCTCCAGAAAGGTCAGAGCTGCTTTAAGCAGGTGTTTCAACTGAGTTTGCAATTTCTTTTCAGTTCTCGGAGTTGAGATCCCATGATGCACTTTAACATGGCAGCGCCCATAAGTTCCTGTGCCCGTATTTACTAAGCGTCTCAGAATCACTCGTAGGAATCGAGCTTAAAGTTCATTTAGGACAGAAAATATTTCTCTCTCAGAGTAGGACATAAAAGTTATGTATAAAGTTTCCTATTCTTACTTTTGGCGAGGATTAGGACTGCGTGGACGTCACTTTTTACGACACTGAGAGCCGCAAAGTAGGCTGCACATTATAGTGGGTGTTGGTAGTTTTTACAGGTTTTTGTAGTTTTAAATCGTGGAAAAGCGAAATGGTGAAATCAGCAGCAATTGTGTGAAAGCTTTATGCACACAGACAAAACTTATAGATGTGTCACATGGCTGCATGAAGTTATCCCAATCAGACTGCTCCAATCACAACTTGTTAAAGCCCCTATAATAGGGCTGTGCAGGACCATCATAATCTGACCAAAATGATTGCGAAAAGAAAGTGAAACTGGAAAGAGGTGAGGGCATTTTGCTTGCGGTAGAGGTAGTAAAATGTAAAGAAATTACAGTAAAATTAAAGTAAAATTCTGCTCTTATCTAAATTCTAAAAATAAAAAGTGTATGGAGGAAATTTGTGAAAGCATCAGTGCCACCTGTCAGTTTGCCACATGTACTCATGAGGAGTGTGAAACATGGGAATATGCCATGTTAATGAATAAAAAGTTGTGAACATTCAAATTATTTAATATAACTATATAAAATGTATATATAAATATAATTATTTTAATCCGTGTGCTATGGATGATGCTCACAACTCCATGAATGCAACTTGTTTTTTGTTGATGTCACGCTGCGTGGTAGAAAATTTTTTCATCTGAGCATGATCTGTAGTGCTGTAAGAGCCCATTCCAGCCTTGTGCAGGTATAAAATCTTGTTCCTGACTTGCTTTGACAGCTCTTCGGTCTTGCCGATGGTGGTGAGGTTTGAATGGAAGATAGAGATTTTGTGGACAGGTGGCTTTTATACACATACCACATAGTTGTTAGGAGCACCTTCTTAAATTATATGTGTACCACAAGAGCACATAACCAGTCTGTGAGAGGCAGAATTATTGTTGGTTGATAGGGGCTCAAATACTCCCTCATTGAAATTCAACTTAATTCATAACATTTGTATCGTGCGCTTTTTCTGGATTTTTGGTTGATATTCTGTCGCAATCCTTTACCATAAACCTATGATAAAAATTATTTTTTAATTTCTTTGTACTGTAAGTGGGCAAACTTAGAAAATCTGTAGGGGATCAAATACTTATTTCCCCTACTGTATATCTTACTTATGCTCTGTAAAGCCTTCATAAAGGCACTAATCTGAGTTAGTGTAAATTGGTGTTTTTTTGAGGCTGGTAACTCTAAATGAACTTTGCATGTGCAACAGAGGTAAGTTTTGGTCTTGCTTTCCTGGTATGGTCTTCATGAGGCCGAGTTTCATCGTGGTGCTTGATGGATTTTGCACCCGGAAAAGCACTTGAAAATACTGTTCTTGCAAGAACTTTCCCAGATCTTAACAGCTTGTATCTTAAAATAACAAATGACTGTTGTTTTTACTTAATTACATTTGTGCTTTCATAGTTTTGCAATCTCCAGTATTGTTCTAGAATTTAGAAAATAAATCACAGAGTGTCCAGATTTTTTACTCTATACTGTAGTAATATATATATTTTTTTTCATAGGGTGACACTATTTGATTTGATATCTCTGGACACATGTCGTAATTAGAAACAGATTGTCTGACTTGTGTGCATATGTAAAGTTTTTCCTCATTGATTTTCTCTATTGTAGATTTGGCTTAAGCCCATGCTTAAGGAGGAGATCCCTAAGCGCCTATGCTACGTTTCACCTGTGTATAAGACGAGTGAAAGACGAGGGACACTGTCCACCACTGGCCACTCAACCAATTACGTCATTTCCATGAGTCTCAACTCAGGAGTACAACCTGAGCACTGGATTCGTCGTGGAGTTGCTCTGCTTTGCCAGTTGGACTCATGAAGCAGTTTGTAATCAACCAAATATTTTTTGAGTATGAGTCGGCTCATACTGTTGACAGAAAGACTTACAGTACCTACAGTATACCCTTATACTGTTAACAGAAACAATTATATATGCTGTTAATAAAAATACTCATCTAGACTGTTATACAGTTACCAAAAACAGTGTTTAAATTTACATTGATTAGCCATAACATCACCTGTCATAATGATATAACTCACCTGTCTAGTATTTTGTAGCTACCATTTATGCACTTAGAAACAGTGATAACATGTCAAGGAATTGACTCTAGCACTTTTAAAGGTACCTACAGAAACCAGCAGATTTTTTTGTGAGGTTGTGCCTCCATAGATCAGAATCGTTTTTCCATCCCATCCCAGGGATGCTTGATTGAATGGATATTGGGGAAATTTGGAGGTCAAGTCAACACCTTACCCTTCATCATGTTTTTCAAACCAACCATTTTTACTGTGTTGCAGGATGCACCTCGACACCTCGACAGGTGCCATTGTAATTAGATAATCATTATAATTATTTATCTATTTATAAGTGATGTATAGAAAAAGTTCTGTAAACCATAACTGTCTATAAAAATGGCAATACAAAATGTTTAAAAAAATGTTCCTGTTGTTCATGACCATCTGCCTATCTCATATTTTATCAACATGTGCAATATTTCTAAGAATTACATACAATGTACATGATTGTCCGAGGATATCATGAACTTTTTAAATATCCAAACTGTAAGGTTTAGGCAAAAAAAAATCCAGGCTATGAAACCAGACAATTTAATAAACCTTGATACGGGTGATAAGCTGATGACAACCATATCAGACCAGCACATAGAATATTTTACTCCCCTTCAAGAGACTGAACTCGTTTCACTTATCTCTTCTGCAAAATAATCAACTTGTGTATTACATCCTATACCTACACATTTTCTCAAACAAATAGTGCCAGAAATAACTGATCCCCTGTTAAGAATAGTTAACTCTTCACTCAACGGTTGGGATGTACCACATTCTTTTAAATTAGCAGGTATTAATCCACTAATTAAGCCTGACCTTGACCAGACCTTGACCTCTGTCTGCTGTCCAACTACAGGACGATATCAAACTTCCCCATTAGATCCTACAAAAGGTAGTAATGCAGCAGCTATGTTCATATCGACGACTGTGGCCAAACGTTTTAAGAATGAAACATTATTTTACACAGTCTGCTGCTAAAGTGTTTTTAGATCTTTTTGTCAGATGTTACTATGGTATACTGAAGTATAACTACAAGCATTTCATATCTGTCAACTTCTGGGCCACATCCTGACTGATGGCAACTAATTTTTGCATAATCAATGCTTGTAGCTTGTCAGAATTTGTAAGTTTTTATTTGTTTGTCCACCTGCCTTTTGAGGATTGACCTCAAGTTCTCAACTGGAATATCGTCTGCAGATTTTCCTCTCCATGGGCCCAGAATTTTGCAAATCAGCAAAGCATGAGGATTAAGGTCAAAAACATGCAAGATTCGCAACGTTAGGCGCAACCAAGATGTCAGTCCACCTGCTGGACTGGAGTGTGAAGCATCAGATTGACAGGAAACAAAACAAACATATCAAAAAAAAAAAAAAAAAAGAGAGTGAGAAAACTCTGTAATAAAAAATAAAATAAATAAAATAAAGTTCCTTAACTTTTATTCTACTAGGCCAGTTTCATTTAGATAATTAAATAGACCTCTATATATTTCCCTAATATGGTTTCTGTTGTCATTTCTACTCCATCCTCTTGCATGGTTTCTCTGAGTTCCTGTCTTTCTTTGTCATATCTTTTACAGTTTGTTAATATATGTGTTACTGTCGCTATTTGCCACAGAATTCGCATTCTCCAGGTCAGGGGATTAAGTTCATTTTCATTTCAAAGAGGGACAAATTGATTGCAACTCATCTGATCACTCTTTATCACATTCGTATATCCAAATTGCCATCATAAAAACGGAGGCAGCAGACTTAGTTAAAATTAATATTTCTGTCATTCTCAAAACATTTGGCCACAGTGATACATAGGAATAGCTTACATGAAATGTATCAGTCAGGATTTGGGCCTCATCACAGCACAGAGACAGAGCTGTTAAAGTAAATAAGTAGTAAATCTCCTTTTACAGCAGATTGTAGTCTTCTGTTTCTTCAGCTGTAAGAGGGAGGGGAAATTGGCCTTGAAATCCTGTAGTTTTGAGTGCAAAATATGTAAAAGCAATTGTTCTTACACCTTGGTTAATTGTGCAATAAAATTTAAGTGCCCCAAGTAGTTTTTTAAGAGGTTGTGAATTGACGGCAAGTGACATTCTTTATACATCTATAGTCAGGAAAGACCCATTAAAAAAAGGAAATCTTTATCTACACGATAATTTCTATTTACATCTTGTTTTATGACAAATTATATTCACAAAGTGCCCTGTATGGTTATGTGATTGTAAAGCTATTGCATTTGTCACTATGTGACCAGTTGTTATTATACAGTACAATATGATTTTATTATTTTTATAAAGTGTATGGATTTACATATAAAACAGGTACAGTATATATCTGGTCACAATTCGAAGTCTGGATGTGGATTGTCAAAACTAAAAAAAACTACTCTGCATAGATTTCACCATGGAGATAAATAAAGTTTTTTGGATTTGTAAACTGTGCTGCCACGATTTAGCATTAACGCATTTTCACTTTTCTTTCTACTACCACAAGGAGAGGAGTTTTTTTTATTAATGTACTAGTGATGGTGACTTCTGGTGTTCTGAAGGATTGTCCTCTGTTATCCACGTCCCATTGTAACTCTTTCGTGACAATACTGACAAGCACTCCAAAAAATTAAAATTTAAAGATGTTGGAATATAAACCCTGCAAAATTGTTAGGCTTGGAATTACAATTATTTGATTTCCTATCATTGCATATATGTTAAATTAGGCATTATGAGAATTTAATAAGAATTGCTTTAGAGCTTCAAGATAAAAGTTGTGTAACAGTTCAGTGTAATTGTTAATGTTAATTTTCAAATACTGTTCAGTATTAAAAGCTCAGCATATCAGTGTTGGATTAATGTTCAGTGTTTTATTTTTTTTTATTTTTACAAAAGAAAAGCAGAACCTAATTGAAATAAAAATAAACTAATTATTAAAAGGACTGTGTCCTAAGCAGAATATACTCCAAAATATACCTATCCAAAACCCCAGCCATGTTTATCTGATTAAACAAATTGGAGTTTTTATCAGTGGGAACTGGGTAACATAATTGATTACAATTTTATTTTATTTACAGTTGAGAGTCACAACAATTCATATGGACAGTAAAACAAAAGGAGGAGGTACAGTAAAGTGAAATGATCTATGTACATAGATACTGTATATGTAGATACTGTATATACAAAATTGTTAATGGTCTAATTTGTCATACATTAAGCTGTAAGTTTTGGATTTGATTTGTGTTATGCAGAAAGGAGTCATGCTTTCGAAAAGAAATGTGTGCAACAATTGTTTCTCTGTTTATTCTCAGTGGATGTTCATATCACACCTACTGTACAAGCAGAAACTTAGAAACGTTTTCTCCACGGAACAAAACAAAATTTATATACATTTTGCTGTTTCATATTTCAAAATATTTAAACGGCTCTAAAATGACCCTAAAATCCACAGATGATAGCAGGCTTCATGACAGCAAACATCAGGATCAACGTGGTGTGATTGATTTATGTCCTAGATTATTTATTTGGCATTCCTGAGTGCGTTCCCACACTATACAGAAAAATTTACCTGACTTCAAACTGCATACAGTTTTGCCTTTATTATTGAGATGTCATTCAGAGTTGGAGCTAAACTTATATGTCACAAGTCAGGAGGTGATTTACTATATTAATATTTGACACACACTACCATACTATATTGTGCAGGTACAGATGTGGCCAGTGGCGGACTGGCCATCTGGAGCACCGGGAGTTTTCCCGGTGGGCCGCGAATATATAAAAAATGACGGAAACCATAATATTGCATCTCT